>OX424445.1:9388301-9527200 GCA_949152495.1 Lasius fuliginosus
GACTTGGTGAGCATAGACGCAACATAAAAAATTCATCGGCAAACTTTTCCGTCATTACAGAGCATCGCCTAAATTTCAATCATGATTTTGATTGGGATAACCCGGTAATTTTACATAAAGAGAAAAATTGGCGAAAGAGAGAAGTTTCTGAAATGTTTTATATTAAAAAGCTCGATAATACAATTAATGCGCAGAATGATAGCGAAAACTTGAGCGGGATTTATGATAGTGTTATTAATCGATGACTTGATTTGTTTATTTATTTGTTTGACTTATTATGAATTTTCGGTTGTCTCGTAGAACGTCTTAGTTGTTATCTGGCTCTTAATTTGTACTGATGTGCTTTGCAACATGTTTTGTTTACTTGGAGCGGTAACGACCGTGATGATGTCGAGACAATTGAAATTTAATTATTAATTTGTATTTATTTGACATCTTTAAAGTAAGTTAATATTGTTTTAATCAATTGTTATAAAAAATTTTGCATTGTTTATTGTGTTTAACATTATCATGTGTTTATTGTAATTAATCTTAATGCGGTGGGGATTTTGATTTTGATTTTGACATAAATTGTTACAGTTTTGTGTACTTGATAAGGACCACAATCCGTATGGTCGAAACGTAGTACGATTCTAAATAAAGATTTTGCCAGTCAAGTCGAAGAAAATTATTATTCATTTCAAATAACTCCTGGCGTCTGAAAAAAGTTTTTTGTTTATAAAATAGTAACTTGACCAGAATATAAAATAGTAACTTGACTAGAATATAAAATATGAAAAGTACTATAAAGATACAAAGTTTAAGAAGTTAGAGATTGCACATATAAAATAGTAAGGAACAACTAATTAATATTATTCGTAATGCGTATAACAGACGCATTTTTTCACTTCATATCACATGTGAGTTTTAAGACTAAGAAATCTTAAGATTAATGAATATAATACAACGCGATATTTACACTATGATACAGTGGCGACGGGGTTTAACCCAGGGCTTGATAGTCTGGCGACAGTATAGAGTTATACGGTTTGGCCGTAATATTGAAGCCAGGAATATCCTGAATTACGTATCTATTCTTCCTTAACGCTTTTGTTACCATATAGGGACCTTTATAATTAAGCTTAAGCTTTTTATCCTCGCCCGGCTTAATTATCGAATCTCTAATTAACACATAGTCTCCTTCTTTATATTGAGAAGGTTTATGTCTCTCATCATAATACATTTTATTATAATCTTTTAACTTTTTAGTTGCTTCAACAGCCAAATTACGATTAGTATCACGAACATTTTCAAGATCGAATTCAACTTTAGCAATATTATTAAGAAATTTGACCAGATCAGAATCAGAATGGTTACGCTGATCGAAACCAAAAAGAACCTTAGAGGGTGAAGCTTTTAATGAAGAATGATACGTATTATTTACAGCGTATTGCACCGATGATAAATATTTATCCTAATCGGCCTGATCTTCAACTATCTTCTTGAGAGAAGATTTAACAAATCTGTTAACTCGTTCAACGAGTCCATTGGCCCAAGGGGCAGCTACCGCTACTTGATGGTGTTATTTTACGGTTTTTTAGAAAGTTAGCAAATTCCTGGGAGGTAAATGCTGTTCCTCTATCCGAAATTAATTTTAAAGGATTGGTAAAGTTCTGAAAAAGAACTGACAAATGTTTAATCACTTCTTTAGAAGTGGTTGATTTAACTGGAAAAAGCCATGTGAATCTTGAAAAAGTATCTATAATTATCAAAATATGTCTAAGACCATTAGACGACTCCTTAAGCGGACCAAAATGATCTACATGCATAATCTCGAGAGGAATGGAACGAGTATCCGTAATCCGCATATTACCTTCGCGGGAATTTACCGCTGAGTTAGCCCCATCAAACATATAATACAATTTTCAATATAGTTCTTAACTTTTTTACGAAGAGAAGGAAACCAATAATTTGTAGCGATACCTTGGGTCGTTTTTTCGATACCACAATGATTCATTTCATCGTGATAGATGCGAATGACATTAATAGTCATTGACTCTGGTACTACAAAACGTGGTTTGTCTAATCCCTTTCTGAAAACGAGACCTTCAAAGAGTTCATATTTATCGTGATCTTCAAACTCCAAATCTCTGGCTATTGATTTTATTTTAACATCTTGTAGCTGTTTATATTGCAATTCCTTTTCAAGGGGGAGAGCTTCTACATAATTGACAGCACGACTAAGAGCGTCAACGTGTGCCATTTTCTTACCGTCACGATGAACGATTTTAAACGTATAATTTTGTAGTTTGAGAATCCATCATGCAATTCTCGGATTGATGTTAGCCTTGTTAACCGCATGAACCAATGCATGGCAATCAGTAATAATAGTGAAACATAAACCATATAAATAAATGTGAAATCTTTCAACTGTTCGAACTATAGCGAGCATCTCCAGCTCGAAACTATTAGGTATTTGGCTTCTGCCTGATTTGTGGCTTGACTATAATACGCGGTCGGTGTCCATAGACTCGATTTTTGTTTTTGCAACAAAATTCCAGCGACAGCCAATGCGCTAGCATCGATGTGAATTTCGTATCGAGAAACGGGTTGTAAATAGTTAACACTGGATATGATATGAGTTCGTTTTTAAGTGTTTCAAAAGCCATTTGACAATTTTGATCAAATTTAAACGGAATAGATTTATGTAATAGACCATGCAGAGGTCGAGCAATCATTGCATAATTTTTGATGAATTTTCTAAAATAATTTGTCAGACCAAGAAATCTCTGAACATCTATTAGTTTTCTGGGCTGAGGGAAATCTGACCGCTTGAACATGGCGAGAACTGAGTGTTATGCCATCGGCCGAAACAATATATCCTAAGTATTCGATCTTTGTTTTCAGAAAAAGACATTTTTTTAGATTTAATTGAAGATTGTGTCTCTTGAACAAAAGCAATACTTCTTTAAAGACAATGAGATTATCGTTAACCGTAGAAGACGGTATAAGTATATCGTCTATGTATACTATCACTTTATCCTCTGTAATTAGAGGCTGAAGAATTTGAACCAGGCGTTTCTGGAATTCGGCTGGTGCCTCACAGAAACCAAATGATAGTCTAGTATATTCAAACTGTCCGTCTGGGGTAGCAAATGAGAAATATTTGGTGACTTCTGGATGAAGTCTAATATTATAAAATCCATCTTTCAGATCTAAAAGTGTAAAAATCCATTTATCACTTAAGCGCGAGAGACAATCCTCAATCAAAGGGAACGGATATTTTTGTTTTATAATTTTACTGTTTAACGGTCGTAAGTCGACGCACAACCGCATAGAGCCATTTTTCTTTTTCACTGGTACTACTCTGGCATAGTACGGCGATGAACTATACTTAATAATGCCGCGGGCAATAAGGTCGTCCGTGATTTCTCTCATCATAACGCGTTCCGACCATGCGAAGCGTCTAGGAGCATATGCATAGACAGTATCGTCTTTCAAAGCGATTTTTACTAAATAATCATCTTGAATGGAAGTTACTTTTTCATTCTCCACTTCACGGAATATCGAAATTAAACTCTGTTTAACTGAAGAGTCAAAGTCTATTTTAATTTCAGAAAAGAAATTTTCTAAACTATTAGTAGAACCATTAATAATTTCGGCCGATGCGATTTCAGAAAATAGCTCAATTCTATTTTTTATTTCATTAGTACTCAGTTTGACTGAAACAGAAATATTATATTTAGACAAAAATCACGACTAATAATGATATCAGCTGACATTGAATCATTTTTTAGAACATGTAAATTAATTGACGTTATTACACCAGGTAAAGCTTCCAATTTAATTTGAGTAGAGAATATGCCAGAAATATCGATAGGACAACCATTTAATGCTTTGTATAAATGCGTAGACTTTTCTAAAGAAACAGAAGATGAACCAAAAAATTTTTTAAAAGCAAATGCGCTGATGAAAGAAATTGGACTACCTGTGTCAATTAGGGCAGATGAAATACAAGAAATACCGTTAATATTTAGAATATTTACAACGAAGTCGTCGGCAACAATTTTCCTACCGTTACTAGCACGAACGCACGCAACCAGCTCGGACGAACCTTCCGTAGCCTTTTCCACTGGTGCAACAGGAGGGGGTGAATATGGACGTCCCGCCTTCTGTCCTTGATCCTTCTTTTTCAGCTTAGGGCAGTCGTTTCTTACGTGGTCCTTGCTGTGACAATACACGCAATGTGTATCTGCCTTGAGATTCTTCTGATAAAGATTGGTTTTTTCCGACGAAATATTTGACGTCTTGAGTTTGTCAAACTTTGAATTTGAGTCCTTTGACTTCTCAAATTTATTAAAAGGTTGGAACCTTTTGAGAGAGTCAGCACATGTTGATGTAATGTGCTGCATTTCCCTTAGAAATTGGTTCAGCGAGTTCACTCGCAAACCAGCTGCAACACATTTAATGGATAAATTATTAATTCCATTAATTAAGAATTGGATGGAATCAGGATCCTCTAACTTAAGGCAACGCATTAATGCCAGTTTGTCCATTGCGTAATCTTGAAATGATTCCTTAGCACAGTTCCACTTTCTGGACTCAATCCTTTGCATCGCCACATTAAAAAGTACTTTTCTCTTGAAGCGATCCAGAATGGATCCACTTCTAAAACAAAACCAGGAACGGTTAACGTCACCAGAGCACAAGTCGAACCATTGACGTGCCATTTTATTCAACTTGGACGTAACTGCAGACAGCATGACTACGTGGGAGAGGTTGTGGATCTCCGCCACACTCTCAATCTTTTCCATCCATAACTCTACATCTTCGTCTTCAGTACCACCAAACGTAGGGATCTGAGACATTAAAAATTTAACCGAATGTCCAGATGACGATGAGGCACTTTCTGCAAAACGAGAATTATTAACAATATGTTGATCTTGAGCAGATGATAAGAAGGCTTCTTCTCTTGATCGAACCCTGTCCTGCGGAGGGTTACGGTTGATATTGAGGAATTCAAATAATTATTGCATCATCTTTTGCTGCTGCAACATCTGTTCCTTGAACATGCTCATTTGATCTGTCATTAACGAGCAGAATTGGGGCAAAAACTTGTCCATAGATGAAGGTTGATTTTCCCTGGATAGAAAAAAATCTTGATCAGGTGCCGTAAAGGTTGTATTACCTGATGCACGAGTCTGGACGAGTCGGTTCCTCGGCGGCTTCGCGAGGTAAGGTCTGTTGATCTCCGTCCAGCGGACTGTCCTTTTCTAATAGCCTTAGTAAAAGATCTATGCCCTCGGTGCGACTCTCGTGTACTTTGGTAATCCCGGAAGCACGGGCTTCATCCTGAAGCTCTTGAAGAGATAAACGTTTCAGGCGATCCTGCTGCAACATCTTCGTTGATGAGAAAAAAAACACAAAATAGTCACTAAAGTACAACTATACTGACGAATGTACAATAGAACAAGGATAAATGTCCGATCCTTGAAACGCGTACTACCGGCAAGTCCAATATGGTCGACTTCTTTTTGCGCGCCACGAACAAAGCCAGTATGTCGAAATACGCATGCGTAGTCTCAGACAAAGGGCACGTGATCCACGTGAAACGCACGAGTTCAATATAGCGGCCCGTTATACCGGCTACCGTCCCGCAATGAACGACACGAGAACAGCCTCGAACGCAATGCTATCATGAACACACGGCGTAAAATAAAGACAGGCCCGAACTTTGTCAATGGGCCCTGATTTCAAGTGCTTCTAACACCAAACGATTAAAACTGATGCATAAAAAAAGTTCGAAATACTGAACGACGCACTTTATTGCGACGTGACGAACAGTACCAGAACCGCTAGAAAAGAGAGTCACTGACGCCCGGCAAAAAACAGCCGTCGACACGCACTCACGATAAAACAGTTATTAACGCGTAACACGCGGGAAACGATAACTGACGCAAGACTGCGAGAGACAATGGCTTAAGCCGATTCGCGCTAAAACAGCGACCGAAGCGATGACGACGGACCCGATGTCGTTAAGAAATGCGACGAAACAGTCACTGTCGCTATAAATGCGAGAGAAAGCAACCGCAGACACTATATTGTGAAAACTGAGGCGCACACGCATACGAACAAAGACTGACGCAATAAGCACGTTCCGTACACTCACGCGTGATTATCCCACTTCTGAACTGTAAGGGATGTGTATACGGCAACTAGGTTACCGAAGCTAGGGATCCCCGGTGTCAGAAACATGATGGAAATATACAAGGTGAAGCATTCCCGAGGATGCGCAGTCGTCCGAAAGTAGTGGGGAGTAATCAATCAATTAGATTTCATCCATTCGGCAAAATCATGTGATCCATGGTGGAAATATACACCATGATGTGATCAAAACACGAGCAAACCCTGTTGTATTGTTTATTATTTTTTGTTTATTAATGTACAATACTAGTTTATATTACTATTTATGAATACACATTTTTACTTTCAATATAAATACTGTGTTTTTATTTCTAATTAGTCGCTCACGTTTGAAATACGCGCGTTACCAAATGGGTGATATTTGATTGGTTGAAATTTGCATGCCGCCATTATGCGTAATGCTTCACCTTATATATTTCCACCATGGTCAGAAAGGGGTGGAAAGCGTGTCAGCGTAGGAACAAAAAGAATAACACGAGGTACTCGGTAAACGTGTATTACCCGGTCAACGGCCGGAAGAAGAGTCCGCCGCCAAGTTGCCTGCACGCAACATGGCGGTTACAAGAGTGATGATCGCGCCCTCAACGCACACACAGCGCCCTCTATACAAGCGCCCTCTATTTCCGCTTACTGTAGGCTTAGCCTTACACTACACTTTTGATTTTATTAATTGCCCTTTGTAGGATTTATATGCACTCATGGAAAAGAAATTTATACGAGATAGTTACAAATTATTAACGCCGCATAGCGGTAAAATATTGTAATACGTGGACATAGCGTTGCTACTTCTAGGATATACTTATAATATTCGATAAATAAACGAGATATATTGATGATGAGTTTAATACATCCTGAGAATATATACATAGAAAATATTCATAAAGAACATATGTATATACATATAAAAAATGATGTACTATACAAGAAATTTTACAGGAATATTCTTAGTATATCCGCAATACATTTAGTATGGTATATTCAAATAGTATAATGTGCTGCCTGATATAGTCATAAGTACAATACTTTTCCCTTTTAAGATCAATGTTTATGTATGCGGCTATGAAAGAGCACTGAACAGTTAATGTTTTAATGACATGTCATACTCCGATAACAAATGCCATTTATGTAGTCATTCATTACTTATTATTATATATGAAATAATGTATGAATCATTGATAAACGAGCGCTAGTACGTGCTGCACATGTTTCTTACAAAACGGTGAAAAAATTCTTCTTTGCTATTATTTGCTACAGTAATTTATAAGTAAGTGCGTAAGTATCGCGGAACTTTAATATCCTAGAAGATGGAGCAATTATAGCGGCAAGATCTTATACATTTTTATCAAGTGCATATACATCTTTCCCAAAGTGTGAAACAGAGGTAAATAAATCTTTCATCATCAAAGCATTGACGTTAGCACAATGAAATATTAATAAAAAAAATAAATATAATTCCCTCTCTCTCTCCGTCTCTCTCCCCCCTCCCCCCTCTCTCTCACTCTCTCTCTCTCTCTCTCTCTCTCTGCCGCACTTAGAATGAAATTCTCTTAGAATATACTATATGGCTTATACATACTAAATGGCGTGATTGATGTGCGTGAAGTTAGCTTTTTGTAAAACAAAAAAAAATGGTGTGTTGTACTAGGTTTGTGCTACATTATACCGCAAAAATTAATCACATATCTCAAAAAACAAAGCGTTAGATCACAAAAATCATTTTTTTGCCAGCATCGCCATTTTGCTTTATCGAAAATAAATATTATGCTGCATACAGCTTTAGTTACTGTACATTGTGCCACAAAAATTACAACCGTATTTCTATCAATTTCAGAAAAAAACTTGAAAAGTCAATTTTTTAGATGCAAAACTTTATAGCCTTATAACTTTCAAACCGTCACAGATAATCCAATTTCTCAACTTGTGTTGAATTGTGTTAATCAAGACGAAGAAAAACCATTCAAGAAAAGCCTCACTACCCTCGAGGGTTAGCTAAAGATCATTCGAAAGAGGTGGGGATGAAAAAAAATTTAACTTTTCCGAATTTTCTCCAGTTGTGCTGGATTGTGCTACTCGAGCACAACAACTTTTTCTAATTGCAAAATGACATCAGTCCATTAGAATTCGCAATATAGCCAAAATTAAAATGTCAAATTTTCAGGTACAAATCTCATACCCTTATAGCGCGCTGTGTGGCAGATAAACGAATTTTAAAACTAATTAAAAACTAACTAATGAATATAGAAGTAATAGGGCAGATTTTGAACTAGGTCGATTCTGTAAAAACTAAGTATTTGCTATTATTATATATATAGTAAGTTTATCATTTTTTTATTATAGTAAGTTTACATGTGTCTGACATCTTTAGAATAATTTCATTAGAACCATAAGAATTAATTAAGAATTATAACTCAAAATAGTGCAGTCTGTTATTAAACTATTGAATTCTGAGCAAACGGCAAAATACAAATTAATTTATTTTCGATACCCGATTTATCTGCGAAATTAGAACAAAATTGAAGAATTACACATCGTGCACTCCTCTTGTAAGTGCTACATGCACCTGTTGGAGGGTTAAAATCTGCCAACTACGATATAATAAATACATGAGAAGCTCTGTCTCAGGCGATTCGGGTACCAATGTGCATTTACTCTCTCCTACTATATTATAAAGATGTAATAGGAAACGATATAGGTCTCATTGTACCTCCGAGTTACAATCTATATAAACAACTTTCTGTTGCATTGGATTATTTAATAAGTCCGAAAGATATTTATATTATTTTAAAATTAAATCGTTACAATATTTATAAAGATTTACTTTTAATACGTAATATCAAAGTAGAAGAGAATGATTCAAACATCGCGGAAACAATGATTGACACATTAAATAATAGCCGTATAATTTCTTTTTGAATTAATCGACTATATCTGATATATGGCCGCAAATTTCTGATGAAAGAGTAAAATATGATCTTAAAAATCGTGATAAATATAATATACGTGTATTATAGCATTGGACAAGCATACTTTACGAGCGATTATATAATGAAACAAAATTGCCGTGTGCTTTTATTTTCAAGTGCGAAAATATCAGAAACTGGGAAACTGGGGACATTTTTCAACCGTTACTGGCAAATGTGTAGAATGTAAATGCGATTTCATTGGACAAAGTAAACGCACCACAGAAAAAGGATGATGTAAAAATGGAATGCACAATGATTATGATTCACGTGTAAAACATAACAAAAAGCGGCAATTAAAAGATCTTGATCGTAAACAAGTTGCCTGTAAATTAGTAGAGGGCAAGACACTTCCTCGTATGTGGAGAAGAAAGCAAGGTGATATTTTAATGAATGTTGGAGATGACGAGCCTGCACATTTATACACGTGTGACTTCGCAAATCTAAACAAGAACGGCAAGACAGGTTATTGGGTGTAACATCTATTAATATGTTTGAGAGACTTTTGTTAATGAAATAATAGTTCACGAAGGCGCAATTAGATTTATTAGGTTGGATCCGTTAGTCGTGCATTATTGGACTCGAGAACAATTTGTTTTACATGAAAAATATTATAAAACAATATATCGATGCCATTGAATCTTTAATAAAAAAATTGAACTATCAAATGGTGAATAGATATATGTGTTCACACATATATCTATATCAAGCAGTTGCACAAATTGCTGAAAACACAGCTTCTATTTTTCAAATAATTTCCGCATCACACAATACAAATACAATAATTACAAGTATTTTGGTTAGAATTTTTACTGGTTCTATGCAAAACTCGACATTTCTTTTTCCTAAAAAAGTAGTTACCGACTTTGACAAAGCGTTGCTCGGAGCTGTTGCAAAAGCATTTCCAAGATCTGTTACATTGTTATTTATCTACATGTTTCGCTTTATTGACTAGTACAAAGTTACCGCCCTGCCTTTTACGATTAAATGTATATCATTTTATGAATATGATTGCTAAGTGGAATTATTTTTCTGTCAAACCATCTATAGTAAGATCATATTTTATGTATGCGATGGCAGTTTTAAGAAAGCAAAAAACATTCCACAAATTTGAAGAAGTTGCGCGTAATATTTCAAATCTCGCGATAAGTCCTTATCAAGATTCTAACAGTTTGACGGTGAAAGCAGGAAACAGTTTAACATTGCTTATACAAAGCGATACAGATGCATTGTTGGAAACAGTTAAATCTTTTCATTAGTTCATGCATTCATGAGTTGGCACTATTGCTCTCTGCTTGGGTTACTTTCTAAAGGTTGCCAGCATGCAATTTTTTTTGTTTGCGCACGCACATGTACCGAGTGTCGATTGTGGGAGAATCGTTGTTGTTCGAACGAAGGCACGTATTTTAAAAATCGATTATAAAAATCACGTATACTATTATATGAATATGCTTCTAGTATTTTTCGTGTGGCGAGAGAGTTGATTTTCAATGCTTGTAATATAGGAGTTGCACTTTATATGGCAACGCGATTATCGCTAAAGAAAACTATGCACATACACTAGCATACGTACATTGTAGGCTGAAGTATTCTCCATATCGCGTATAATCGGTGAATTGTTTTTAGGCGGTATTAAAGCCATTTTTAATGCCGGATATTTCTCTATTATTTGTCATTCACATATCCACGCGATTTTTACCACTATTTTCCTACACGTCAAGATCACACAGTTTAATATTTCCCGCGCGCGCGCGCCCACACACACACACACACACACACGCGCGCGCACGCACGCACGCACACACACACAAAATAGGTTCTGGGTCACTAGGTGTCTCGTGTGAACGCGTAGTCTTCACATCCCGATTTGTCTTCCAGAGCCTCGTCTAGTCGGTTTCAATCAAGGGTATTATCACATTGCAGTATTTTAAGTTGCAACTTTTCACTTGCACCAACCTCGCATTTCCAAAAGCATATTTTATAAAATAATTTAATATTTACTAAAAACGTGAAATATGTATGTAAATTGATTTTGAAGAACGGAACTTTAAAAGTAAATTAAGATTTCAACTTTTTATAATAATATTGTAATTGTATAAGATTGTACGATTGTCTTTATTTTTTTTGCGATTGCTTTATTTTTTTCTTTTTGTAATAATATATTCGAATTTGTGTAAATGTGTATAATATAGTTTTTCTTTTTTATATATACATATATATTATATATATACATACATATTTATGTGTGTGTGTGTGTGTGTGTGTGTCATAGGGTCTATTCCAGGACCTTCTTTTTTTATTGCATTAATTTATTAATTAAACAAATGTATATTGTTTCCAACAAACGAATTCAATATGTATACAGTATATTATAAGTTATTTTAATTTTAAGATGTACTGACCATTTCCAGGACTTTATTGATATACTGATTTGTACCAGGACACTTGATTATATATACTGGTTTTTTCCAGGACTCTTGATTTTTTAAATAGACTGGTTATTTTTCAGGACTCTTGGTTTTTAAAATAGACTGGTTATTTTCAAAACTATAATATCTTACTCCAACATAAATTTAAAACAAAAATTATTTATGAAATATATTTATGTAAGATTATTTATAAAATTAAGAACTAGAAAGAATAATTCATAACAAAGGAACTATATATTGCGTAATTTCAAATAACTTTCAAGAAAAAAGATATTAAATGCATGCTGCAAGAATCCAAAAAATTATAAAGAAGTTGTATACAAAAAAATGATTCTTCTTAAATTCGTACTTGATTTATTTTATCATCCAAATCTGCTAAACAAAAGCATGTATTGCAAACTTTATGCTATATATTATGTTGACAAATTAAAACAGCAGCCGAGCATAGTCTGCTGTTGTAGCTAATGTCAACAGAAATGCAGAAAAAAACGAATAGGCCCATCATCATGATGTACTAGAAAAAAATGCTTTAAGAATTGAATAGAACTTGCCGGCATAAAAAGAACAGAATTTGAGCATTGTGTATTGGAACAATATGTCAACAGGAAACAAACAAAGACTAAATATGACATGACATCACGATATTTTAACAAAATGTAGTTAAATATCCGGCCAATCTGTAAACATATTTTGTGATAGCAAAAACGCGGCAGAAATCGAGCATGCGCTGCTGTCTCAAATAATAGCAAAAACACAGCACGGTCTACTGTCATGAAATAATTGCAGAAACATAACGCATATATAAGATTCGTGTTTCCTTCTAAATTGATAATATTTTAATTACTAAACTAATTTTAAACCAAGAGAAGAGAGAGAGAGAGAGAGAGAGAGAGAGAGAGAGAGAGAGAGAGAGAGAGAGAGAGAGAGAGAGAGAGAGAGAGAGAACAAAGAAAGACAGAGAAAGAATTAATCGAATAACTTCTAAATTATATAGCTTTTTATTAATTCTAAGTAAATCAATAAACATTTTTTAGATAAAACACAAAAAAGCATTTACTAAATCAAAAAAAATGAAAGAGAGTTCAAAATGCGATTTAATTTTGATTTTATATTATATATAAAACACGCGTATTTATTTAATAGTGAATTCGGTAACTCACATTACACCGTATTATAGTGTATATAGTGCATATTAAAGGTTTATACATGAAGTAGCTAAATGCAATAGCATAATATAATCATTTTGATGGTGAAATGATTAATTTATATGTTCTGCTAAAGAACATAATATATGTATATACATATATATTTCATGCGATAAGTTCCGAGTCCATTTTATATTTGCATAGATTAGTTCCAGGTCTTTTTGTATCTTTGATGTCGTACATCGAACATTTATATATCCGGGGTGTATTTTGAGGACCGACCTGGAAATGCCTAATACACATAATCGGATGCATTTCAGGACCTTTTATTACTTTTAGACCTGTATATAATCATTTTATATTATTTAATATTTACCGAATCTTTTTCTTGTGTATATGTTATAATTGCTTAAGAAATATAATTAATTAGAAACTTCTTATTAGTGAATGGATATGATCGAAACGTAAATTTTAAGGCATAATGCATTTTTCTTATTTTTGTTTTTACTTTCGTGCTATATGTTGAAAAATTATTGAGCAGCATTATACACTTTATAAGAGAGATAATGCTGAGCTACAATATAATCTAATTAAAGTAAAATATAAATAAGAATGTATAAATTAGAGTATTACTACTACTGTATTAAAGTAAAATATAAATTAGAGTATATAAATTCTTTTCAGTCCTTAATTACGGCAACAACCGAGCAGTCTGCTGTTGTAGCTAATGTGAACAGAAATGCAGGAAAAAACGAATAGACCCATCATCATGATGTACTAGAAAATATGCTTTTAGAATTGAATAGATGTGGCCGGCATAAAAAGAACAGAATTTGAGGATTGTATATGGGCACAATATGCAAGCAGGAAATAAACCAAAACTGAATATGATATGACATCATGATATGTTGATAAAATGTAGTTAGATATCGGGCCTATCTGTAAGCATATTTTGTGACGGCAAAAACGCGGTAGAAATCGAGCACGCGCTGCTGTCTCAAATAATAGCAAAAACACAGCATGGTCTATCGTCTTGAAATAATTACAGAAACATTACGCATATTATATAAGATTTGTGATTCCATATAAATTGATATTTTAATTATTAAACTAATTTTGAACCAAGAGAAGAGAGAGAGAGAGAGAGAGAGAGAGAGAGAGAGAGAGAGAGAGAGAGAGAGAGAGAGAGAGAGAGAGAGTGAGTGAGTGAGTGAGAGAGAGAGGAGAGAGAGAGAACAGCCAGAGAAGAACAGAGAGAGAATTAATCGAATATTTTTTAAATAGTTTTTATATAGTTTTTTGTTAATTATAAGTAAATCAATAAACATTTTTTAGACAAAACATAAAAAAGCATTTTCTAAATCAAACAAAATGAAAAAAAGCTCAAAATGCGACTTAATTTGATTTTATATTATATATACGCAAAACGCGTATTTATTTAATAGTGAATTCGGTCACTCGTATTAGACCGTATTATAGTGCATATTAAAGGCTTATACGTATATAAAGTAGCTAAATGCAATAGCATAATATATCTATTTTGATGGTAAAATAATTAATTTGTACGTTCTGGTAAATAACATAATGATATATTATGTTATTTACTAGAACATACAAATTAATTATTTTTCTGGTAATTACAATTATTGTTCTGGTAAATAACATATATTATATATTATGTTATTTACCAGAACATACAAATTAATTATTTCACTATCAAAATAGTTATATTATGCTATTGCATTTAGCTACTTCATATATAAGCTTTTAATATGCAGTATAATACGGTGTAATACGAGTGACCGAATTCACTATTAAATAAATACGCGTGTTGCGCATTTATGTATAATATAAAATCAAATTAAATCGCATTTTGAACTCTTTTTCATTTTGTTTGATTTAGAAAATGCTTTTTTATGTTTTGTCTGAAAAATGTTTATTGATTTACTTATAATTAATGAAAAACTATATAATTTAGAAATTATTCGATAAATTCTCTCTCTCTGTTCTTCTCTGGCTGTTCTCTTCCTCTCTCCTCCCTCTCTCCCCCCCTCTCTCTCTCCCCTTTCTTTCTCCCCCCTCTCTTTCTTCTCTTGGTTTAAAATTAGTTTAATAATTAAAATATCAATTTATATGGAATCACAAATCTTATATAATATGCGTTATGTTTCTGTAATTATTTCATGACAATAGACCATGCTGTGTTTTTGCTATTATTTGAGACAGCAGCGCGTGCTCGATTTCTGCCACGTTTTTGCCGTCACAAAATATGCTTACAGATAGGCCTGATATCTAACTATATTTTGTCAACATATCATGATATCATGGCATATTTAGTTTTGGTTTGTTTCCTGTTTGCATATTGTGCCCATACACAATCCTCAAATTCTGTTCTTTTTATGCCGGCCACATCTATTCAATTCTTAAAGCATATTTTCTAGTACATCAGGCGATGGGCTTATTCGTTTTTTCCTGCATTTCTGTTCACATTAGCTACAACATCAGACTATGCTCGGCTGCTGCCGTAATTAAGGACTGAAAAGAATTTGTATACTCTAATTTATATTTATCTTTAATATAGTAGTAATAATCTAATTCATACATTCTTATTTATGTTTTACTTTAATAAGAGTATATTATAGATCAGCATTATCTCTATTATAAAGTGTATAATGTTGCTGAAAAATTTTTCAACATATAGCACAAAAGTAAAAACGAAAAGAAGAAAAATGCATTACGACTTAAAATTTACGTCTCGATCATAACCATTCACTCTAATAAGAAGTTTCTAACTAAGTGTATCTCTTAATCATAACAATTATAACAATTACATGAGAAAACAAAGACTCGGTAAATATTAGATAATATAAAATGATTGTATATAGATCTAAAAATAATAAAAAGTCCTGGAAAACATCGGATTATATATATTAGGTATTTCCAGGTCGGTCCTCAAAATACACACCGGATATAAAAAAGTTCCATGTCCAATCTCAAAATTACAAAAAGACCTGGAACTAATCTATGCAGATATAAAATGGACTCGGAACTTATTGCATGAAATATATAAATATTATGTTATCTAGCAGTACATACAATTAATTATTTCAAAATGGTTATATTATGCTATTGCATTTAGCTACTTTGTATATAAACCTTTAATATGCATTGTAATACGGTGTAATGCGAGTGACCGAATTCACTATTAAATAAATACGCGTGTTGCGTATATATAATATAACATCAAATTAAATCGTAGATTGCACTCTCTCATTTTTTTGATTTAAAAAATGCTTTTTTATGTTTTATGTAAAAAATGTTCATTGATTTACTTAGAATTATTAAAAAACTATGTAATTGAGAAATGATTCGATTAATTGTCTCTCTGTGTCTGCTCGCTCTCTCTCTCTCTCTTCTCTTGGTTTAAAATTAGTTTAATAATTAAAATATTATCAATTTATAGGGAAACAAATCTTATATAATATGCATTATATTTCTGCAATTTTTTCATGTCAATAGACCATGCTGTGTTTTTGCTATTATTTGAGACAGCAACACGTACTCGATTTCTGTCGCGTTTTTGCCGTCACAAAATATGCCTATATTATTCTTTAAAATTTACGTTTCTACCATAACCATTGACTAATAAGAAGTTTCTAATAAATTATATATTTTAAGCATAACAATTATAACAGTTACATAAAAATAAGGACTCGGAAAATGCTAGATAATATAAAACGGTTATTTACAGGTCTATAAATAATAAAGTCCTGGAATTCATCGGCTTATATATATTGAGTATTTCCAGGTCAGTCCTCAAAATAATAAAAATGTCCTGGAATGCATCGGATTATATATATTGTTTATTTCCAGGTCGGTCCCTATACTATACCTATGACATAAAAAACTTCCAGGCCCGACCTCAAAATTACGAAAAGACCTGGAACTAATCAGTGTATATGTAAAATCGGCCTGGAAAAGACCCTATGACATACACACACACACACACACACACACACATTTTAAAGGACTCAAATATCTCAGAAACACTGCGTTAAATCGAAAAATATTTCAAATAAAAGTTGTATGGCTTCAAGGGGGCCATAAGATGGTGACAATGATTTGACCTTAGAAAATCATTTGAAGGTCATGTGAAGGTCAACTTTAAAATCTTAAATGGAAACCCCCATTTTTTATTTGGTATTCTTGTAGCTGACATCCAGAGCTTTCCAAAACACTATAATTAAATGTTTTTCCATTAAGTACTTTTCGAGTTATAAGGCTTGAAGTTTACAGTATTTTGACATAAAATACAAAATATCGTGTAAAACATTCAGTTTTCGGTAATCTTACCTTAATACTTTTATGCATAGAATAATAAAACCAATCAATTAATGTAAAGAAAACACATAATTGCTTTCAAAAAAAGTATGCAGCTGCATGTTGCAAATTACATACTTTTTCTTAACAGCAACTATGTGTTTTTTTACACCAATTAATTGATCTTATTATTCTATGCATAAAAGTATTAACGTAAGATTACCGAAAACTGAATGTTTTACACGATATTTTGTATTTTATGTCAAAATACTGTAAACTTCAAGCCTTATAACTCGAAAAGTACTTAATGGAAAAACATTTAATTATAGTGTTTTGGAAAGCTCTGGATGTCAGCTACAAGAATACCAAATAAAAAATGGGGGTTTCCATTTAAGATTTTAAAGTTGACCTTCACATGACTTTCAAATGATTTTCCAAGGTCAAATCATTGTCATCATCTTATGGCCCCCTTGAAGCCACACAACTTTTGTTTGAAAAATTTATTGATTTAACGCAATGTTTCTGAGATATTTGAGCGGGTCCTTTAAAATGGGACACCCTGTATATATATATATATATATATATATATATATATATGTATGTATGTATGTATGTATGTGTGTGTGTGTGTGTGTGTCAGTTCTTCGCAAAATAAAAATAAAATAAAGTACCGGTGAATAGCAATGTTTAATATAAGTTTCCGACACATTGTTCAGTAAAAACAACATGTTATCGATTTTTATTTGCGCGCAAACAATAAATGTATAAAGCTTGTTTATATTTCATATAAATCGTTCACATATATGTACTTATGGTCAAAAAGATCACTTGATTTTACCAGTCGTCCCTTCGGCCTTATGTAAATAAACTACGAACAACCTATAAACGAAGGGCATTCAATTCTTTACGTGTATTGACAATCGAACAAAACTTATTTTTCTCTTATATGCGTCTTTAACCTTAAGAGCAAACATTTATTCTCCTATATTTACGAACTCGTTTACTATAGCCAAATTCAAGATTTTATTAGCACAAACTTGAAATACATTATCAATTTCACCGATCACCAGCCGATTTTCATCTTTTCGACGCATTTTTTGAATCTCCAAAAGAAAGAGAATTCAGTTTGGTCGAAAAAATTCAGTATTTATTGTCGATTTTAATTTTACATAATGACGAGAGACAATTTCCGCGTCTGAATTTACGAAATGAGAAACGAAAGAAAGAAAACGAAAAATGATGACGTAGAAGAGTGACGATGAACATTCAATTCTATACTGAGGTATTCCTGAAGTTCTATCATCCGACTATAATTCCCATTCTCTTTCACAACTACATTTATCTGCTTGCCATACTAACATGATATTACGGCTGCACTCTTTTCACTCTACATATGTATTCTTCGATTACATCTCTTGAGTATATATACAGGATGTCCCATTTTAATGAAAATAGTCGAATATCTTTGAAACTAACGAGAAAATATTTCATACAAAAATTAAAAGGTTAAGGGGAAAAAAGTTGATAATCTTGAATTATAATTAAGGTCACTTTTCAAGGTTATTTAAAGATCAACCTAGTTTTTTTAAATGAAATCACCCTAATTTTTTTATATAAATCGATTCCTCGCAATATTCAGCATAAAAACTTAAGGGTGGCCAAAAAGTGAATAGTTTACGAGATATTTCGTACTTTAATTTGACATAATTTGACATAAACTATAAAATATTTCGTAAAATATTCATTTTTCGATGATGTTACCTCAATACTTTTATGCGCAAAATAACGAGAGGAATCAATTGGTGTAAAGAAAACACATAGTTGCTTTTAAGAAAAAATATGTAGCTCTAGTTGCAAATTACATACTTTTTCTTCAAAACAACTTTGTGTTTCTTTTACAATCAATTCCTGTTGATCTTTAAACCTTGAAAAATGACCTTAATTAAAATTCAAGATTATCAACTTTTTTTCCTCTTCGAAACCTTTTAATTTTTGTATGAAATATAAGTATTTTTTCGTTACAGCCATAGTTTGATATATTCGACTATTATATTAATTAAAATGGGACATCCTGTACATGAAAAGGAAATTACCTATGAATTATACTTGCGCAACTATTTTTATTTTTATGAAACTCCAATTATCTCTAAAGATCGACGAGTCTTACATTTTAATGTCCTTGGATGTTACATCTCTGTTTACAAACGTTCCGATAGAATTGGCTCTTCAAGGCATCGATAACAGATGGTCTTACAACATAAAAACATCAACGTCCATACCAAAAACTGAATTTTTAAACATAGTCAAATTTATTCTGACATCCACATATTTTTGTTTCGACAACACTATTTATAAACAAACATTTGGAACTCCCATGGGATCTCCATTATCTCCCACCATAGCGGATATAGTGTTACAAGACATCGAAAATAAAGCTCTTTACAAAATAGGTACAAAACTCCCTATATATTATAGATATGTTGATGACATTTTGTTAGCAGTTCCACAAAATTCTATTCAATTTATTGTCGATACTTTTAACTCTTACCATGAGAGGATTCAATTCACAAGTGAGATAGAGGCAGATCGTTGTCTAAGCTTTTTGGACATCAAATTAAAAATCGAAAATCAAATCATCATCATAGACTGGTATCATAAAAACACATATTCAGGCAGATACCCCTCATATTATTCAAACCATCCGATATGCCACAAAATTAGCACAATATACAGTTTGATAGACAGAGCGATGCTTCTATCTCACCCACAATATCATAAAAAAAAACATAACATTGGTCATCAATACACTCATGGATAATGGGTCCCCTACATTTTATCTTTAAATATGCCCATGTCAGGATTAAAAAACTGATAGCCACAAAATTAAAATTCAATCATGGAGCGATGGTAAACAGAGATGAAAAAGAAAAAAGCAACAGATTCATAGCGGTTCCTTACATAAAAAATTTATCCGAATTTGTTTGCAACTCATTTCGAGGAATTTGCTGCTGGTTACAAATGTTTCAACCGCCTAAACAAATTCATTAAAGTACACAAAGACATTACACCCACAGAATGTAACAATAATGTTATTTATAAAATCAATTGTAAAGAATGTATCGCATCTTACGTAGGTCAGATCAAGAGACAATTAAAGACAAGAATACATGAGCATCAGATTAACATACATCAGGACAACATACATCAAACCAATCGGTAGTATCCCAACATATTACTGATTATAAACATAACATGGATTGGGATAACGTAAAAATCTTAGACCACGAAACTAATTATTACAAGAGGTTAATTGTTGAAACTATTCATATAAAACAACAAAAAACAGTCTTAATGCTATGGATGACACGGAATATTTAGATAGATCTTATTTTCCGTTACTTGAATCCATCGGCAATACAAAAACATAACTCTTAATAATTGTTTTTGAACCTTGGTCTCACCTACTGAAAGATATATAAAGCGCGGTTCTACGCATATACCTCTCTGTGCGTATCGAACGTCCGCAAAACAATGTTATCAAATTTTATATACTTGACAAATTTTATCATACATATAACTTTAAATCATACTGTTACAGTTTTATTAAGTGACTTTAACTCTTACATTTAAATTTTTTGACAATTCACAAACAAAGATGAGATAAATTATTAATGTGTAAAGTGCAACAGTACACCAAATTGGTCCATTCACGCAATATTTTTATAGTTTGACAAGCTACTAAACGATGATACCGACACAGACAACACACCATCACCCACTTAAACCGCATAGGGTGAGTCATTACAAGCAACAACACAATACACACAATGTCGACTCACAAGATTTGCGCAAAAAATACCCAGCGTTCCACATTCATTTACATTTAAATATTTAATTTACCATCATTGTAAAATTCACTCATTAGATTACGGCTGAAGAGACACAAGTAAGTGTCGAAATGTTCCGTTCCAAAGATTTATGTATATCTTTTATTAACGAAATAAAGTTATTCTAATTGTAACAACCTTATTTGCTCGATCAGGCCTATTTTATATCTACAATTTAGTTTTACAACACGAGCTTATCTATTATTAATTTGTCCAATTATCTCATTAAATAAATATATTTATTAAATATTTATTAAATGCTATTTTGAAAACTGTATTAATGATAAATATTGTATTATTAAAAAAATATATTAATTATAAAAGTGAAACATCGATTAAATTTGTGATCGGTTTTTAGCGCAATATTCTTAAGCAAAGTTGTATAATATATAATATTCTTAAGAAAATTATTTATCGTAAGATTTTGTTGTATATCGAAATATTATATAGGTTTCTCATTCTCTCGATCACAGAAACTTCTTGAATGCAAAATTGCCATTTACAATATCAGAATTTCATTATCGCAATCGAACTGACTTTTAAATATGAATGATACTCTCTGATTAAAAATAATATACAATTTAGTTATTGCAAAACACGCATGCATATAAGGTTGGCATCGAATCGAAAGCGGTTCATTTATATATGGCCTTATAACACATTATCATATGTGAAATCGGCAGAAATATGAAAGTTTATTTTTTAGAAAAGTTTGATATTACATTTTAGTGGAAAATGGTCTTTTTATTTTCGTAAATAATACAAATAGTAATATCTCATAAGTGTCTTATTATATGTAAAACTTTATTTGGTTTTACATATAATTAATTATTTTCTTATAATTTTTTGTTATCCAAACACAATTTCGCGGAACTTAAAAAACTTGATAAAACATTAGAATACATACAGGGTGTCCCGCAACGTGATGTCCATTCTGAAACTGTGTAATCTTGGTGTCATTCTAAATCAAAAAGTCTTAATATACATATGCCCTAAACTCGATTGTTTTAAAGTTATAACGCAAAAATAAAATTGCATAAAATAAGAACAGTATTATTTATTGAAGATAACGATAATATCAAACAATAATTAACTACTTTATAAATTGTTCAAAATGACCACCGTTTTGGTCCACATACAATTCTGCTCTTTGAGTTATTGGTGTTATGGAACGCAAAAGAAGTCCCGCATCTGTACGTATATCGTTACAAACGTCTGTTATTTTGTCTAATAACTGCTGCCGATTGACTGGCTTATCTGCATAGACTAGAGATTTCATATGCCCCCACAAAAAATAATCCATGGGGGTTAGTCTGGAGATCTTGCAGGCCAATTTATTGGACTTCCCCGGCTAATCCAGCGTCCAGGAAATTTTTCATTTAGGTATTGCGTAACCATTCTGCTAAAGTGAGGTGGCGCTCCATCTTGTTGAAACCACATTTCTGCTCTGATGTTTAAAGACAGATCTTCAAGAAATTCGGGCAACTGTTCTTGTAATAAATGCAAGTATCATTCAGCATTTAAGCGATCTTCAATAATGATGGGCCTTATTAGACGACTACCGATTATGCCGCACCAGATATTCACTGAAAATCGATTTTGAAAATGCGTTTTTGTAATAACATGAGGATTTTCTTCTCGTGGCGACCAAACGTGTGAGTTTCTATTATTTGTAATGCCTTTTCTCGTAAAAGTAGCTTCGTCGGTAAATAAAATTTTTGTATGTATTTGCCGATTTCTTAAAAGCCAGTGACAAAAATCGACGCGTGCAGGATAATAATTTGGTTGAAGAGCTTGAACATTCGTAAAATGGAATGGGTATAAATCATAATGACGCAGTGTTTTCTAAATTGTCGTTTTAGGGATGTTAATTTGCGCAGAAAGTTCTTCTGATACTAGTAGTAGGAGTTTTGTCCAACTCTGCTAGTATCGCATCTTCGACTTGATTTGTACGTCGCCTTAATGGTCTTTCAAGATTTTTATTTGGGACCTTACCAGTAAATCTAATGCTTCGGTGGACGTTGCTAAAAACTCTTCGATCTGGTACTCTGCGACTAGGAAACCGCCGGTGATATTACGTTACTGCTGCACGTGCGTTACCATTATAGAAACCATAAACAAAATGAATATCGGCATACTCTTCATTGGAAAATGTGCTCATAATTGATAGGCAAGATAAATTTCTAAGCTGTTTATGAGATGTTTTCACTTAGAATGACAGTAATCAATTTGTAAAAACAATTGCTTGCGTTGTCATAGTTTTTCCGAATCGAATACAATTTCTTGAATTCCTTTTGCATTTTTTTTCGCTATATCTTTAAAACACTCGACTTTAGGGCATATGTGTATTAAGACTTTTTGATTCAGAATGACACCAAGAATACACAATTTCAATATGGACATCACGTTACGAGACACCCTGTATATTCGTTTAATGGCGATGACATTCATATATAATTCTAGATAAATAAATAGTATCATCTTATCTCATATGAAATAAAAGACAATAATAGGAAGAAAGTTGAATTTTAAAAGAGTGAAAACGCAGTTCCGAGAATGTGTATAATATATCTACTTTACACAATTTGTGAATATAAATTAGAATAATAATAATATATACGCATTCGAAAAAAATTACCTCACGGAACATGAAAATCAATATATAAAAAATTCACAAAAGCGCAAACAAATCTGAAATATTCAGAATTACGTCACTATTATTAAATGCAAAGATATCAAGTGCAATTCTAGCCTCGATTACGATAACTTTGGCCCCTCGAAATGTAAGGTTTTCGGAGGAATTTTTGACAAGGAGCACGGGAAAATAGTTAATTTAAAGTAATTGTTTAGTTTTCGTCATCGAAAAATAAAAAAAATTTAGCCATTTGAAAATTAGCACCCCCCCCCCCATATCTCCCCCTCAAAATCGGACTAAATTGTCAAAACCACATAAAAATGAAGGTCACTATTAATTATTACGCTGTGCAAAATTCCAACGATCTGAAAAAGTCTCCGAGAGCTACAATAAATTTTCGATTTTTTCCCCCAACTTTAGGGGGTTATAACTCGGAGGGAAAGCATTTTTGAATCCATGTTTATAGGAACTTTTTTTTTATTTTGACCCCTAGAATACGCCTTTAAAATCTCTGACATAATTTTAGAAACACTCGGTATATGGTAAAAATGCAATGAGATTTGGGGAAAACAAAAAATACTTGATTACTTGTTGTATGATAACATCATACAAATATGCTAATATAGTATAATAATACACATATAATCGTTAATATTAATATATTATAATGTAAATTGAAATTTATTGCTTTAATGTACAACTGTAAAATATAGGTATAATTTTTTACAATTACAGATAAAAAAAAATATTTTTAAAGAAGAAGCAACAAGAAAAAGATGCAGCCTAAAGTAAAAAAGTTTATATTAAAAAAATCTTTCTAAAAAAGTAAGAAACACACGCCAAGTACATAAAAAATAGCCCAACCTACATACAAAATATTATCAGTACATTCATTTTCATATATTGTCATATTTAACATCAAGATATGTAGCCACGAACTATTATCAAAAACGTCAAAATAATAGAGATTTGCATATAAACAGTATGGTTAAGTTTCGCCTGATTTCTCGTTAGCCGAAATTGCCAATTTTCTTTGCATACGATTAAAGCTTATTACGAGCAGATTCAGAATATGTAATTCACAAACTTGAGCCTCTTACGGTTTTAGAGCAAAATGGTCCCAAAGAGTTTCAATTTCGACAGATGGTGCGCAACTTACAAATCAGACAGAATCTTGTGTCAATTCAATGAGAACGAGTCGAGTCAACGGACAAAAGGCGAAAAGAGACCGAAAACGAGTCACAAAGACACACGATTCTGCGAGTGCAAAGGAATGCGTGCAAGAGCGAAAATAGCCATGCCGTCTTGGTGGCTGATTCGATTCCGGCCTGCTTTGTGCTGTCTGATAACTTGTTATCATCGATCACTGATTGACTCTAATAATTCAGTAAAGATTTGATTAATAAATCCTGCACCGGTATTGTGCGGCGACAAACGCGCATAGCAGACGCGTTTTGATTTATCTGTTGAAATTGAAACTTATTGTGATTATTTTGCTCTAAAACCGTAAGAGGCTTAAGTTTGTTACATATTCTGCTCGTAACAAGCTTTAATTGTATATGCAAAGAAAATGGGCAATTTCGGCTAACGAGAAATTAGGCGATAGGCCTATTATGGGAGCTTGGCCGCACTCTTTATAGAAATATGTAAATTTTTATGCCTTACTTCGGTCTGAAAGCCGTTTTATGTTACTGAGAATTTACATAAAATTTTTTTTTGAACTATATATCGTATAAAATGTGCTTTTTTTACGAGAACTAAAGGAATCCTAACTCATTTCGAGTTGATTATAAATTGATAGTACATAATCAACTGCTTGGCTAGTTGCATTGATCTCATATCTATTTTTGAAGAATTAATTTTTTAACAGTTGCTTAAAAATTTTATTTTTTAAACTTCTATTTGTTCTGTATATACATTTAAATACTTTTTTATGTACTTGTTCTTTTTTCCTTTTTTTAAAAAGGTTTTTAGAAATTTTACTATATATTTTGATTATATAAAAATGTAATATGTGTAAAGATTATATATCACTTAAAATTTTCAATAGAATCTGTGACTAAAGCATAAAATAGCGCATAGAATAAAATTTAAATTACATAAATCTTAAGTAACTTATAAATTGATAAATACACATTTGAATACTCTTGAGTAGATAAATTAACTTATATTACTTTATATTTTTATTTTTAAGTTGGCTACTTTTCAATACTGTTTACTTGTTTAAAGATAGATAGGTTGAAAAACTATCTATCTTTAAACATTATATTTTCAGTTGCGTATTTATATTTTTTAAAAATATATTTTTATTTAAAATTTTTTAATAATAAATTGTTAATACTGTATATTTAAATAGTTTATTTTTGTATCTCATTAGAATCATTACTTTAATAATATTATTCTTATAATTTTGAAGAACTTTATGTGCATTTGATATATGTTTTTTAACTTTATAATATTTTTTAGGAATATACACCCTATATCCTCCCCTCCGAGTTCCCATCTTGGCGTGATGGAAGAGCTTTCGGTCGCGTGTAAACTCAGTCGCTCAAGAATAGTACTGATCGTGAGCAATGAAGCTAAAGTGTTACGTGCCGAAGGCTGTATAACGGGGCTCACAAACAGTGCCTCCCGGATACCGGGTGCCCTTCAGAAGTACTAGCCAAGGGGCTCTGGGCATTCGCGATTCTGCCTGGATGAGATCGTATAACTGCGGTACTCATGGGACTAAAATGAAGACGAACAAATAAATCACTAAACTCAAAAAAGTCATCTAGAGCGTAGCTTCCTGAGAAAGCGAACGACCGGAGGACATGAAAAATCCGGGATCGATCTCTTTAGACCAATCACAAACCCAAGTTAAATACAACAGCGCTGCCAGACGCCGCTACAAAAAGCAATTCCTGAGAAAGGCGGCAGCGGACTCAGATAAAAAAAGCTCAACCCCACCCCCAGGTCCTTTAAAAACCACAAAGGCGAGTGGCGAAGGCCAGGTGGGCACGCAAAAACGTCCTAGATTCGAGCAAAATACTCCTAGCCCTTCAGACGCCAGGAAAAGATACTCAAAGTTACTGATCAAGAGTCGAACGCTCAGGTGACCAAGTCTTGTCAGGATAGCACTTGTATTAGAAAGCTATTCTAACAAAAAACTAGACCCTAGTGAGATGGCTACAATTAATAATCAAAGAACACATTCTCAGTCTTCCTGAAGGTACTAAAGCTCTCATCTTCGCTGGAATCTGGACAATTTTTTCTTTTCCTCTAACTCAATTCCCTACACCTTACTTCCTTTTTCACTTCTCCAGTTTTGTGTCTTAATACTTCTTCCTCTTTATCCCATCTTCATCATTTTCTTTCTATCTGTATTCCCCATTTTCTATCCATACTGCCTTCGCTCTCTTCTTTTCTAGTAATTTCATCCTCCACTTAAGTCTTTTTTCATCCCACGTTAGATCGTCTCCAATTTTTTCTTCTCTCACCCTCAGTCTTTTTTTTCCATCACCTGTCTTCTGTTTTAAGCTTCGTAACGTTATCGCTGCCATTCCTTCCCCTCTTTTCTGCACTGCTCCTACCTTTCTGTATTTTCACCCTCTTTATCACTATATTTCTTTTCCTCCCCCCTCTCTCTCCATGTTCTATTCTCTTTTCTAATTCTTCTATTCTTTGCTCCATTCTTTCCTTCCCTATCGATCTCGTTTTCCTCTTTTCTCTCTCTTTTCTTCCTCTTCTCCTCCATTGCCGACTCTACTAATTTCCTCTTCAATTCTTCAATTCCTCTTTTTTCTCATCTCCCTCCTTTCTTGCTCCCATTTGTCTTTCTATATTTTAGCTTCTCCTTTATTTTTCTATTTTCTCTCTTATTACTTTACCTTGACTTTTAATTCTTTCTTCTATGTTATCCTAAATCTCTTCCTCGAATTCTTGCATACCTGAGAGAGAAATCAAATCCTTCCTCACCTCTTCTTTCAATTCCTTCACCAATTTTCCTTATCCTCTGCTTCGTTTCCCCCTTTCCTCGGCGATCTTAGAATAACCTTACTTTTTCTGAAAACCCACTTTTTCTTTTTTTTTTGTTTTTTTTCCCCCTTTTTATCTTCTATTTCCATATCTCCTTTATGTCGCCTGTGCTCCTACATCTCTGCCTCGTTTGTTTTGCTCCTCTTATAGGTATCTCTCTTTATACTTCACACTTGTTTGTTTCCTTTCTGTATCCTACTGACTCTATATCACTTTCCTGCCGCGCCTTCTACCAACTTCTTAGCTCCGCTAGTCCTACTACACTTTCTATACCTGCTACACCTACTATATTCCTCAACTCCTTTTCCCTTCTACCGCTTTTCTAACTAAGCTCCTCTTGTTTAATCCCTGTAATCCTGTATTCCGTCTTCTTATCCTTTTCCCATCCCCTCCCTTCACCCTTCACACATATCTTGCGCCTTCCTTCTCCTTACTCTTCCTTCACTCATTCTTCCTTCCGGATTCCCAATCTTTCTCTATTAAACCTTTCAATTTAAATTCACAATTTCTCATTTCTATTGTCACGCGTACCATAAATGGAAGCCCTATATTCCATTTAAAATCATGCAGCTTTAGATTAACCTATTTTTTTCTACAGATAATAAATTGACGTGAATCAAAATAATAATTTTAAGTGCGTCTGAATTACATAATTTTTATTCTCAATTGACACAATTTTCTAATATTATCACTTTTGTAGAAAAAGCAGATTTAATCAATAAAATATATTAAAATATATTAATATAATCTTTCTGTACAAACAACAATGTTTTTATGTCATATATATGTATATGCACTTAATTATAATACATTGCTGGAAAATGTACAAATGAAAACGAAAGGAATGGAAATAGAAGCGTTTTTTGCACAGGAGAATTGCGAGACTTCAATGGGCCGAAAGTGAAGTATGAGATGCAATTGTAGCGAATACAAAATAATAATGCAACTTGCTTACGTACAAAATATTTGCAAAATACGAAGTGTGATAATAAAGTTTCGAGAATAATTTTGTTTCCACCATAGTGGTAACACTGCAAACCGTGATGTTCCACCACTGTGTATCCTGAATCCTCTTCTATTTAGATGCGAAGGTCAAACATTGTCATTCGTTTCAGTCATTGTACAAGTTGGTTCGTGTAAACACGTGTTTAAGTTTCGTGTTACGAGAAAAATGGAGCGCAATTTAGAGAAAAGAGTTGTGATAAAATTTTTGGTGAAAAGTGGCGAATCGTCAAGGAATATTTATGAAAAGTTGACCAAAGTTTATGGAAATGAGACCATGTCAAAACCACGCATTTTCGATTTTGCATCATGACAATGCTCCCACATATTCAGCCATTCTAGTAAAAAAGTTTTTAACTTCAAAATCGATCACAACATTGGAGCATCCTCCGAGCATTCACCTGATTTGTATCCTTGTGACTTTTTTTTTCAATTCCTAGAAGGAGTCAAGAAAGGAACACATTTTCAGTCAGTTTCAGAAATTCAGGTTAATGTAATGCGGGTATTAAAACAGATACCGGAAAGTGAGTACCAGAAATGTTATAGTACTAAATGTTATAGTACTTATATAGTACTAGAGAGAAATGTTACAGTTTCAAAAGGACTACTTTGAAGGCGATGGTCTCACATCTGTTTAATTTTTTAAATAAAATTTTTAAAAATGAATTATTCTCGAAACTTTATTGTCACAGTAATATATCGAAAAATAAAAAACACGAGAGGAAAACTATTAAGACAATGTAGACTTGTAAACAAGATGTAAACCTGACGCTTAACTTATAAAAAATAAAAATTAATATTACATGCAATATGCATAACAATGCTGTAATTCCGAACTCTTTGAAATACAAATAAAATAAAAAGTGATACAAATGGGGACAAACAGTTCTCTATCAAATGACGTTAACGAAATTAAATTATTTTAAAGTTGAGCGTTGGTTATTTTTTGATCTCTGTGTATTATTTTATTCTTTGAGAAACAAACGAAATAAAGGATAGTACAAACAAGTACAAACCAAATAAAAACAATGTTATTAATTTTTTTGAAGTTAGGTGTTAAATTCACATCGATGAAAACGGGGAATCATGCGTCAATTCGGCTTTCTGCATTGTCGTAATGCAAAATTCAGCCAGCATTTATCAAAAAAAATTCTTGATGTCCAACAAAATCGCAATAATTTTCCTTATTAATGTTATTGTATATACACTGCCGGCCAAGTTTGGATACAGCATTAAAAGGCTAGGTATTATAAAAAAATTTACTTTTATTGATGTAGTTCGTATTTATATTAGAGGTAAATAATTATTTTATAATACAAAAACTATAGAAAATTTAAGTAAAACAAAAATAACTTGAATCTAACACACTTTTAACAAAAAACTGTTAAATTTTCTTTTCATCAAAAAATGCACCATTGGTTTTAGATGACTATTTTTACAAGTCGTGGCATTCTTTCTACTAATTTATTAGTACAAAGTAAATATTTGCATCATACCCACTCTTGTAAGCGCAGAAGTAAATATTTGCATTATACTTACTCTTGTAATATTGCTGTGAATTCTTTTATTAGAAATCGGTAAGATTTAAATCTTTAATATAAATTATGACTAAACTAATTGATTAATAACAAAAAAGCTTCCTTGAGAATAGGGGATCCTGTTAAATACAAATTATAGGTGTATAGGCAAGTGTACCCAAACTTTTGGCCGGCAGTGTACATATATTCTAATGTATGTACACAAATATTAGTTTTCGTAGTATATATAAAATGTATATAATATATCATTATCATCACTTACTCTATTCTGTATCCTGATGTTTTCTTGGCCTCTCTTTAAATTAGGGGCCCGGAGAACCTTGCTCGTAAGTGGTGGTTCCATCATGACAGTAGATCCCGTTCTCTCAGGATTTCATCTCTGAATAAACGCCCAGATTTCATTTCATTTTCTGTAACAAAAATGATATTTTTATAACTTTCATATTAGATATAACTTTCGCGAAGAAAATATGTAAAAATAGATAAGCGACTTTCCATTTTTACAAGCAGAAGAAATAAATTACTTTTTCTCTGTAGTTGTGTTCACAAACCCATGAAGATAGGTTATCTGATATTATCGAATATAAAGTAGTTGTATAAATATTTATTTCAACCTTATTCAAACATAACCTTGCGCTTTCATGCATCTCCAATCATGTATTTGTTGGAAATTCAAGATTAGATGATAAGATAGAATTCATAATAATATCAAATTGGCATGACATAAAAATTTCTGAACTTTCTTGAGCTTTAATGAGGTCTCTCGGCTATCACGGCGATACGTGGCAGATGGTTAAGAGAAGGTAAGAGTAGATATGTGTCTCGATTGTGAGATCGAGATTTATACAAATTTCATGTCGGATTGCAGCTGATATTTTCAAAGAAATTAAGATTATATATAAGGTTAATCAGTCTCTCTCTCGGTTATCCATAAGGCTGGATCTACAATAGGTGTAATAAGCCTTTAGCCTTCTGCTCTAACAATAAGACCTAAAATGTAACGTTTCCGGCCAGAAATGTTTTCCGCGCTGCCTGAAGCTCTAATTTCTAAGCTTTAAGCGAGCTGGCCAGATCCCAGCTTTTAAAGCTTACGATTTAAATCTTTCGACCGATATAATTTTCCTTAGAGCAGAAGGCTAAAGGCTTACTACACCTAGTGTAGATCCGGCTTAATGCTATGCAAAGTACACAATCACACAATGGAGTGAAGAATGCTAAGCAAGATAGGCTATGTGGGCTATGTTATTTACTCTCGCGCAATGCATTATAGGTTTTTGAAGGAAATGTATAGGCTAATAGATGTCTTAACCTTCTTACATATAATCTTAAAAGAAGCAGAAATACGAATGATTACTTGTTGTGTATTAAAGCTGAACGGAAAATAATAATACATGGGAAGAGTCGGTATACAGGATGGCAAGCTCAAGATATTTCGATTGTCAACGGCTCTCATTCTTATCCTTATACCTGATAAAATCTCTTAATATTTGATATTATAAAAATATAAAAAAAATAACAGTACAAAGTAGTACTGCCAATATCGGACTACCCAGATATCCGAGTCAAATGTTGTGCCTCTGACAATGAGTGAGACATATTGTTGAAGGATATTAGGGATCGTTGCCAACGCAGAAACTTTCGGATCTCAGAGACACTGAATTAGCATTCTATTTTCAATAAAATTCATATATTTACAATAACTTGAGTAAATACACTTGTCGTGGTTCGTTTGTCTGACACCCGCTATTAGTATATATTAGTTCTCACGTGAAGACGGTGACGTCTCGTTTTCATTAACGTTAGGTTTTGATTCGCTCTGTTCACTATTTCTGACGAATTGATTTACGTGATTTGCGACGGAAGTCTGTTAGAGCCATGTTTTACACTTCGAGCTGTCAAACTGGCTCCGAAATAATGTTGCCTCATCTCGGGTTTCTTCTCGAATCAACAGTCATGATACACAAATAACTATACGCGATGTGTCTAGTTATTATTTGACCCGGAAATGGCTATCTTCAGTCGAGAAGGCTTTAACACCGAGTATGCTTCCAATTAATTTCCAATAAACGTAAATCCCATCGATGATAAATCCTGTTAAGTCGGTTATTGCAATAAAAATAGAGCGAATACTATTTGCAATACTATTTCAAATAATAAAAAATACGTTTGTGGAAAGTGTACACACAAAATGCAATCTATTTGCAAGAAATATTCTGAGTAATTTTATTTTAACAAGGAAAAAATTAGTTTAAAATATTAAAAATCTTTGTAACTGAGAGCTATTTTTATTAATTAATTATTTAAATAATAATTATTTAATTAATTATTTAAATATTAAAGAAATTAAAAATAACAAATAAAAAGTTCTCTTAAATATCCGTCAAATCGATGTGGTAAAACTAGGTGTATATTCAACGCTGGTTGTTCTAGTGTTAAAAAATCAAAACACGCCATCTATCATATTTAAAAAATTAGAATTCTGGTCCAGCTTACAATCAGCGATCCATCTCTCCCACAATAATTTCATATAAATTCTGATATTAAACTCCTCGTTTTTCATATCTAAGCATTGTTTTTTAATGAACATTCGGGATAGAAAGGCATTTTCGGATAGATTTGCATTTATGAATTGGGTTAAATTACACAGTTCGACAAAAAAAGCACAAGAATAATAATTTTCCGTAGTTTATTTGACACTAAATATGATTCCAGTTTCCAAATTGCTTTATGTCACAATTTTCAGAAATTTGCAGTTAAAGAAAGAGCTATTTTAATGTACTTTGTCATATTGTAGATACGATATGTGACATATTGGAACAATTTTATTGCAATCACAATTAAGTATGTTGTTAAGACTTTTAGCCCTCAAAAGGAATTTCTTGTGTTGACTATAGTTAATAAGATATTCAAGGTAATACATAGGAAAAGTATATTGCGGAAAAGTTACGCAAAAGTGTTAGATCATTGAGAATCTACCAAATAGTTTCAATTATAGTTATTTAAACTTAAGAGTTCTTTAAGTCGCTGAATATAAATCTGTCAAAATTAACAAATTTAAAATGGTGGAATTAAAGTGAATGTGAAAATTAAACAATAAATGTTTGAATTTTTGCAAAAATTTACACACACACACACGGTCATATTCAAAATTACTAAACATTCTATTTATTAGCATGTTTCTACTAAATAAATAATAACGATCTATTTCTCAAGATCGGCTCCTCATTCAAGATTTCAACATTTTCCCAGTCAATTCATGATGTAATAATCTATGATCTGTTATTACCATACTGTTATTCCAATGTTGTAGCGTGTTTCTTTTTATGTGGCTTCTTTCTGTTCATTAATTGTAATTTTTAGAAGTTTACGGTTTTGCCTGACATATGAAGCATTACAAGCCATTAAATGGGAAATAAATATAATTAAGGACAAACCGGACTGCCCACAAAAAATCATCGCGAGGAATAGCACATTTTTTCTCAATATATCTCCATCTCCTATCAATACTATCCATTGCTAACTCTAATGATATGTTGGTAAATTAAATAATAATATCATAAAAAAAAACATGCTACATACATTACATGCTCGGTAATAATAGATTATATTAAGTCTATACATAAGTTCCTGAGATTTTTGAAAGAGCATTTTCCCTTGCTAGTTATAACTTTAGACAATCTTTTAGGCAACAAATTTTTCGATTGAATGACAGATTTTTTAATGCAATAAATTCATCGATTCATTTTCGTACCTCGACCTCAATTCTAAATCACACAGCGAAGAGATGGTTCTGCATTGACTGAAATAAGTGAAAATCGGAAAGGGCAAAGTCTAGACTATATGCCAGGCTTGGTAAGCCTTCCCATTCAAATTCCAATAAGATGTTTTTCACGGAGGCAACATATGACCGAGCGTTGTCATCAAGCAAGATGATTTCTCAATTTTCTTTCCCAGTCTACGACCTTTTTTAATGAATTTCTTCGCTCAAATGGTACAATTAACGACTGTAACGCTCTGCAGTAATCTTTTGAGTAGCTCATAATAGAGTACGCCCCTCTGGTTCTATCAAGTGCAGAAAAGAATATTATATCCGTAAATATTACGCATTGGTGTCGAAGTAGAAGGTTGTCCTGATTTAACCTCTTTCTTGCGCTTAGGGTTATTATAGCAAATCCAGGTCTCGCAAATAATTCTCTTTGTTTCAGTGGCCGCAATGAAAATAATGCAGCAATGTCAGATATGAACTTTTTTGATCTCTATTTTTAATTAAATTAAAAATATATTTAATTCAACAAGTACGTATATCTGTTATATACAGAGTCGAATGGACTTCCAACATTCTTTTGGGCCGAAGCTGTTGCAACAGCGAACCATGTGAGGAATCGATGCTCGACAAAAATTTTAGGCACCAAAACACCCTTCGAGATGTGGACGAGCGTGGGGACTCGGAAGTAATGCTGATGCAGTACCCGAGTTCCCCACAATAAGAGCGCGCAAGAAGGACACCCGTGAGGTTCTTACAATAGTCAGTAAGAATCTGACATACCCTTTCATCCCCCCCCTCGGATCAAGCGAACCTATGCAAGGTTTTCCTCAAGTTAAGAAAAAAAGGCATTCAAATGTCAATTATCTGCAAAATTCGGAACCAAGATATATGTTCTGAACAAATCTTCCAGCAAAGGCAAATTTTATCAAAAAGGAATCGAAGGAACTCTCGTTGGATACTCCGAAACGTTCAAGGCCTATCGCATTTGGGTACCGTCCAAAATGAGGATTCATGTGACGCTAGATGTCAAATTTTTCAACGAGTTCCAGAGAAAGGACAAGCAACAAGACTCTGTTTTCAAGGATCATCGGATGAGCCGTTTTCTGTTTTATTGTTAGATAACCAACAAAGTCCAGGGGATGAGTGCGAGACCGAAATTGGCTGTAGCATGCAATCTGACGCGAGGGATCGACAGGCAGATGAGGAGTCCAATGAGCTTCAAGACGACCCCAACGAGATTCCGCCAGAAGTTGGAACTGTGGCGAACAACGGACGTGCTACGAATGACGCTGGCCAAGGGGAACCGGCTGCGGCTGACAACCAATTATGCCGTGATCCGGGTAGATCGCGCAAGATCTTAACTGGTAAACCGGGTCGACCCGCCAAACAATACAACGTGGTGTCCGCTGCTACCGAATCACAGGAACCAGAAAAACAGGACGAGTCGTGCTGGGATGAGTTTCTAAGATGGGAAAACGCTGAATTAGTGCTGAATACATGTGAAATCCCATTCTACAAGGCAATGTCCGGACCAGATAAGGACGAGTGGGTCGACGCGGTGTACTCTGAAATCAGGAGTCTCATCAATGACACTTTCGATATCATATCAAAATCCATTGATGGGAAGGTCAAGTGCCACACAGTCTTAAGGAATAAATATGACGCCGACGGAATCCTGAATAGAAGAAAAGCACGCGTAGTCGCGAAGGGATACACTCAACGTCCTGGCATCGACTTCTTTGGAACTTACCGCTCCGGTCGCACGTCTCGATTCTCTTCGATTGCTGAGTTTTAGCAGCAAAATTCAATTTAAGAGTTTCTCAGCTGGACTGCATATCTAAACGGAAAAATCGAAACTGCATATCTAAACGGAAAAATCGATACCGATATATGTATACATGGATTTGCCAGATTTGCTGCAAGAAATGCTGAAAAAGATGACTTACCAAGAACAGGATGGTGATTTCCTGAAGCGAGCTCGCGCTATGCTAAAGGATATCAAGGGGCCGGATAAAGTGTGCAAATTGAACAAGGCTTTCTATGGTCTACGACAAGCAAAACGACATGGTACGCGGAACTCGACAAGGCACTTCGGGTTGGCTCCTACCAATGCTGACCCATGTGTTTACATCGGGGGAAAACTCACTTTCGTACTCGTTTATGTCAACGATATTTTGATAGTTTCCAACGATCGAGATAAGGAAAATCAAATCAAAAGTTAACTCGCCAAATTATTCAAGATTAAGAACCTCGGTGCTGCCAAATATTGTCTATCAAAGGTATCAAAATTTGACGCAACGCGGAGAGATTTGTCTTAGTCAATGAGGTTATATCAAGGAAATTTTGGCATGAGTGATTGCAACACTCCCTTCGCTTTAGGTGTCAAGCTGTCGAAAAACGCAGACACTGGGGAGGATAACGTTGAGAATCATCTATATCAAGAGTTGATCGGAGCCTTGATGTACGCTGCTATGGGGACACGCCCCGACATTGCGCACGCAATAAGTGCACTCAGCCAATTCAACTCATGTCACAAGGGGGAACATTGGGCTGCCAAACGGGTGCTCCAATATCTCCAGGGAACTTCTGACTACGAGTTGGTCTTTCACAAGGACAACCAGTCGCTGCGAGGTTTTGTCGACGCAATTGCGCTATTGACAGACGCTCCTATACTGGCTGTATCTTTGCACTCAGCGGAGCCGCTGTAACATGGGAGTCGCGCAAGCAAAGAACAGTCGCCTTATCATCAACAGAAACGGAATACATGGCTATCACCGACGCTGCCAAAGAAGCCATGCCTCACCAGCTTTCTCAAAGAACTGGGATGTGCAGATCTCGCCAACATCGTAATTTATAACGACAATTGTAGTGCTGGGCAGCTAGCGGAAAGACCTGTATTCCAATCCAGGTTTAAACATAGAGACATCAAACATCATTTCATTCGCCAGACGATAAAGGAATGCACACTGAAGCTCGTATATCTTTTCACGGAGGAAATGATCGTCGACATCCTCACTAAGGCGTTGTCAGAAGTTAAACATTCGAAATGCGTAACCGGCCTGGGACTTCAATCTAGCAAATGCTCTCGGGCGCAATTTGAGGAAGGGTGTTACAGATTGAGCAATTCGCGCCCTAATTTCATTTATTAAACCGCTTTAACAAAAACTAACGATGGCGCTGCTGTCTTATATGATGGCGCTCTTTCTTGTCTTGTACTTTATTATATCAAATCTGTGACTTGTCACTTTTTTGATCTCTTCTCGAGTGTATGTGTTACAAATATATAGTCAGTCCAGTTCAATAATCTTAACTGATTTATTTTTCGTCATCCCTGACCTGCTCGCTATGACAGAAATAATTTAAGGTTATTTTTTTCTAAGTTTTCATGATATATTATTTTATATCGTTACAATATAAAAATATAATTAAAGAATAATAAATTGAATAATTTATTGTTTAAAATAGGTTTTATTATATAAGGAATCTCCCCTCCCCCCTCTCTCCCTCCCTCCCCCCTCTCTCTCTCTCAGCGCACCACTTGCTAATATAGTAGATTCTTGGAATTATTTGGAAACAAAAATCTTAATGCTAAAATGTCAAGGCTATAATAGTATTTAAATGAAAAGAGTTTATTTGACCAATAAGATTGCCAATAAAGTTCGCGCTTTCAGATATCGATCTACTTTCAACTATTGCCATATTTTCGCAATATCGAAATTACTTCTCAATATCTGATTTTTCTGCGGGTATATGTATATAGGGTGTTTCCTCTAACTGCAGCACTTAGAATATCTCTGTTTCCTTTGATGATACGAAAAAAGTCAATGGCGAAAATAGTTCTATTCAAAGGGATTAATATTCTGATAAGCAAAAACCATTTTTTAATGTCACCTTTTACGAGATTTCAAGGTCATCGACTTTTTTTAAAATAAAATGGCATATTTTCATTAACGCAGTAATTGTAGCTTATAAAAAAACAAATTCAGCCACCTAGGATATGTTGAGCTTCAAATAACTTTGAATCACAAAAATCACGTTTAGGGAAAAAACTGTATAAAATTTATTAAATGTTAGAGTACAAAGATGCAAGATGGCGTTAATATCAAATAGATAGATAGATATTTGTAGAGCAAATGAGAAGTATCGGGATGAGGAGTCTGAATAGCTCAGTAGTAAGAGCAGTCGCCCGGCAAGCGAAAGACTCGGGTTCGATTCCCGATTCAGCGACTTCGGCCCGATATTTTTCTCGCCTACACTTCTGCAGGGGGATAAGAGGGGTTTTAAAAATCTGAAATTGAGATTTAATTTAAAAGTCTTGGTATCAAACCAAGCAAAATATGTGCCCTGTGCACAACGAATCAGATTGAAAAAAATTAATTTTCTTTGAAACTGACGCACGACCATCCGCGTTCGATTCTTATTTAGCCCGTTGTATTTGAATTTATGAAATATTTTAATTTTTGATATTTTACATCTCGAAATCTCAAAATCGTGCCGACCAATAATATTCTTAATTGCAATTGAAAGATTATACCGACATTAATTCACAACAGTGTCATTAATTGTTTTTTATTATTGCATTAGTTAATAAGATACTTTAATATGGTCGATAGAAAAATTTCGAAAGATAAAAATAAAGAGATGCGATCGATGATAAATAATGACAAGCTTAGTCACAGTCGACCTGTTGTCTTGTACACTGCCAGACATTTAGGGTGCTTTCCAGCAACGGAACACAGTCGTACACAGTTACACAATGTCGACTTGTAGCTGGAACGCTGTTTAACTTCTTTACTTCATCGCCAGAGTACAGGGCAATCACTTTACATAGCTTTTTTATTTATCTCTAGGCTTTCCGGTGTATATACATGGTAAATATGGTGTATATCAACGATTTGTAATAATTTAAACTCAGAAGATGCTTTCAAAATGAAAAGAATGGTACCAAATGTAAAAAACATTGGTCCATGAAGTGACACAAAACAACGACACAGTAGAACACAGCATTTAGCACGGCTGTATACGATTGTGTCGACTTGTGTCGTAGTTGGAAAGCACTGTCATACACTGTGTTAAACGACTTGTGTCGCCTGTGTATGTTGCTGGAAAATACTCTTATTCGTTCCGTTCCCCTACCGAGATGCGTGGGGAACAGAAATATACCTATGGCGCCTCCAGTCGGCAGCAGTTGACTGGCGTGGACTTATCGACACTGGGGGTACGGTTTAGCTGATCCACCTCCTAGTGTGCAGTGTCAGCCTTTCATCCCATGCACTGCCGATGTACCCTGGGCAATGTCGTAAGGATAGCCAAGTGACCAGCAAAAGTATTATGCGTTTATGTGCATGTCCTTTGTTTGGACTATATTTTTGTGTTTAAGGACCAAGCCTTCAAGCACTTGGTCCAACCCAGTTTTCTTACCAGTCGATAAAATAACGATTTCTATATAGTCTTGGCTGTAAGGCCTTAGAGCCAAAGCCTGCTTTTGCATATTAAAAAAAAAAAAAATATCGACACTGATCGACTCGATCGCCGAAATATACTACGTTGGATCGATAAAGAACAACACGCGCGCGATTTTCACAAAGGATATTAGAATTATTTCTAATTATTTCTAATTATTCAATATTATTATAAATAACATTAAAATAATATTGAATTAGAAAATGTTGTATTTACTCAAAATGTGCTAAATTTTATGTATTTTTATTGCATATATATAATTATAAATTCATGAATAATATAAATATTAATATGATATACAGGGTGGGCCATTTTAAAATCCTACCCTAAATATCTTTTTTACAAAAAAATGTTTCGTACAAAATTATTTCCACACAACCTCACCACTTCATATCTATCTCTCGCAATGAGTAATTCATTTTGATCTTATTAAAATGATTTAATACTATTATGCAATAACCATTGAATATCACTATTGAAAAACACAAAATAAAATTTAATTTGAGCAGAAAGTGCTTCTCGACACTGTTTTCGGAACACTAATATTGCAAAATTAAAAAATTGTGTAACTCATAGAAAAATTAAAAAACCCTTAACTAATATATATGGTTGGATTTGTCTTGACGAGACCTACAACTTTTGTTAAAAAAATCGGGTTCCATTTAAAAAAGTGATGTTTAATGAATTTCTCGAAAGTGACGCCATTTGTAAATAAATTGATATCGCTGTCTTGTGTCCCCCTTAAAGTCAAACAATTTTTGTGCGAGACATTTTTTTGTAAAAGATGTAGGAAAAAAGATATTTAGGGTGGTACATTAAAATTAGTCAATCCGCTGAAGATGGTCCAAAGAAAGGATCGAAATGTTCGATATAATTAAAGTAGATTTTAAAAACATGTTCATTGCACCTGATGTCCGTACATGGCTCTCATTAGTCTCTTTCGTACCTGCATTATACAAATATATAGTTGTTTATTAGGATAATGTTACAGTATAATAATAATAAAAAACACGGCTAATAAGAGCCAGACCGCATAGGTGAAGGCGCGAGTGAACACAAAATTGTTTACATTAAACTACACTTTATTATATAATTAGACGTTTTGGTCCCGCTTCGGGCCATCTTCAGTAACTGTGTGAACAAATGGATTACATGATATGAGAAACATTAAAACAAACCGATGATCGGATTATACAAAAAAGCAAAAAGAAGATTAAAAACATACGCTTAAATTACGAATAATGTGTCTACGCGGCATCCAGGCTACCCCACGATCCCCTCTAGAGACGCCTCCCGATCGGTACCCGCCGGTAGGGAGCGGGATGTGCATTGACAAGTAATACACATCGCTGTATAAAGTAGCAATATATCAATTGCTGTTATAAAAAAACCTTACAAGAGGCAACTCACCAAAGACGATCGTAGAGCCACGCAGAGAACCACGAGATCCCAACGCACACGTCTGAGAAATTGCTTTGACTCGCGTCGCACCTCGATCATAACAATAACTGTACTGTCAGAAATAAATGTCAAACAATAGCTGTGGTTCGACATAAACATGTTTTTGGGTTATTGATGACAATAAAAGAAAAACAGAGAAAAAACTAAACAGACCGTAAGCTATCTAGAATTGGGATGTAAATTTGTTCTAATTGTTCTGTGTCGGTCTGCAAATTAATGCTGTTCTTTTGCCTCTTTATATATATCATTTCTGACAGCAGTCTTTTAGTTAAAATCGATTCTTCGTCTAAAATTTTTACATTTTCCCAATCGAATTCGTGGTTCGTCAATCTCTGGTCCGTTATCACTGAGCGTTGCGATGTGTTTCTATTAATATGGTTACGGTGCTCTTTCATTCTGGTTTTTAAAAATCTACGGGTTTGTCCCACATATGAGGTATCACAATTATTACACAAGATTTTGTATACCACATTTTTTCGGAACTCATTGCTTTGTTTGTCTTTATGTACTTTAATATAATTGTTGAGTTTGTTTATTCCCGTGTACGACATTCTTATATCTACGTCACGAATTACTCTATTGAAATGAAACGTCTAATTATATAATAAAGTGTAGTTTAATGAAAACAATTTGTGTTCACTCGCGCCTTCACCTATGCGGTCTGGCTCTTATTAGCTGTGTTTTTTATTATTATCATTCCTAGAGCCTTTATTTGTTTTAGTTTTTTACAGTATAATGTTATGTTTGCACAGTTCTATAAGTAATATAATTGAATATATAGTTGCATAAATTATAGTATATATAATTATAAATTTATGCAACTGTATATTCAATTATATTACTTATAGAACTGTGTAAACATAACATTATACTAATAAACAATTATAAATTTGTATAATGCATATTTATAAATATACACTCTTACATATTCAATTATATGTATTATTTATAGAAATGTGCAAATATAACGTTACAGAAATGAATAATATTCAGTATAAGGAAATGGGAAAGGATAAACGAATGGATTCTCTCTTAAAATTAAAAATTGTTCTTTAAAAAGTAATTCTTTATTAATAAAATTATGCGTGAATGATTGTTCCTGCGTCAAGTAATTTGTTGGTTCTGAAAAGAACCGTTTGAAGCAATGGTTCTAAAAAGAACCGTTTAATAAAAAACTTCACACTATTCGTTTCGTGCAACAATATTATTCAAGGCGGCTTTTGCTCTCTCGCTTCACTCCATGACATAAAAAACAAACATCACTACGAGAACACAATTGCCAAGAACGATGTTCAACTATTATTTTTTTTTATTACGTCTTATCTCGTATCGTGCAGCTATGGCAAACAATCTCAGTGAAGTAACTCGTTGTCGTATTGTAGGATTATGGGAAGCTGGTGTGAATGTGAGTGATATTGCACATCGCATTGAATGCAATAAAATGAGTATGCGAAAATGAATCAAGGGATGGCAAGAGGAGAAAGAGGAAGGTCTTAAAGACGAAAGAAAAGACAATCATAGCTTGCGATCTACAACTGCCGAACAAGATGTAGCATTAGTCATGCAGGCAGATGAAGATTCTTTTCTTCTGTCGTCGCACTATGTAAATCTATTAGATTTACAGATATCTAAAAGAATAGCGCAAAGGCGTTTACACAAAGTAAATGTGCACTGTTACAAACTAACACGCAAGATTCTATTAACGAATCGACATCGCGATGATCGTGTTGCTTTTGTACTGCACTAACTTAATACAGCTTCACAGGAAGAATGGGATCGAACTATCTGGATTGACGAAAAAATATTTTGTTCGGCAGATGATCGACGCAATCATGTGTGGAGACCTGAAGGCCATCGACTTGATCCAAAATATGTGCTTTAGTGGGCAAAGTAAACGCATCACTTGCGCTATGTGGAGGTGGATCAACACTCATTGTGCGGGAGAATTAATCAAAATGTAACTGCATATAGACGCCTTTGAATATATTCTGGAGAAGGAATATATTATGAAGATATTCTGGAGAATGTCTTGCTCCTTAACGTTCACAGAATTTATAGTGAAGACGATATGCCGACAATTCGATTAATGCAAGATAATGCTGTTCATACCGCCTACATACTAAAAGAGTGGTTTGCTTAACATCCAGAGAATGAAGTTTCTGATTGACTAAATCCCCGAAACTCAATTTAATAAAAAAATATTTGGGCAGCAATTGTAAATTCGTGAGTCATGACAGAATTAGAGCACATTTGGTTGCTCACGCAAAAACTGTGTGGGAAGGTCTCAGGCAAAAGAACTATTTGAAAACCGAGGGGTTAATCACTGAGGTAATTTTTGTACAAAGGCTAGGTAACTCTTAGCGGCAATCCAAAGAAAATTTTGGGTAATCCAAGGTAATTTTTGGTAATTCTAAATAATTTTTAGCATTCTCAGGTAATCTTGAGTAATCTAATAAAAAATCTAAGTAATCTAAGGGTAATATCAAATAATCTGTAGGTAATTCTAGGTATTCTTAAGATAGTCTCAGATAATCTGAGGTAATCTAAGGTATTCTTAAGGTAGTCTCAGATAATCTGAGGTAATCTAAGGTAATTTTTAATTTTTGAAGTTAGTGAACGTCATTGACGAACTTGTATTTTTTTTACAATAATATACATTTGCAGTCGATTTTTGGAGTCGACACTTCGTAAAAACGTGCTTTTTTATAGTTTAGGAATTGTCGTGGTTAGGTTTTCGCGGTACCATATCTTGTAATGCTTTCTCTATCAGGCCATGACCACACGAGCGATTAAAATTGCGAAATGCATTTTTATCTACAACTTTTGGTAAGCCATCGTCATTTAACGGTAAAACAAAACCTATATTACAATTTTCATGTATTGAATATTCTGCCGGTAATTCCAGTCGCATTTTCACTAAGCCTGATATAAATGGAGAAGACAAAATGAATTATAGGGCTGTGGAAAAAATATATGATCCGATAGTAACAAATATTTTAAGTGAAAAGGTGGCCAATGCGAAAGGTTCTGTGATTTATTTAGAAGTAATAAGAAATATTTTAGTCATTTTTAAACAAAAATTTGGCTCAGAGAAAGAGATTATTTTTAATTTGGAAATCTGTATTTATTTTCCGAATATGGCGAAACTGGATCTTAGAACAAAATAATTTAATTCTCAAAAAATTTCATTACTTCAAATTCCTATATGTCAATAGAAATCAATGTTCACTTCTTACTTATGCTTTTTCAAAAAATTTTATCTAACTCTAACTTGAATTCTAGTATGTGCATCCCATGGTTGATGAGTAGCCAACTATGCAAACAAATTTTTCGTTCAACAAGAAGCTTGACTTCTACTTTTTCCACAATAGTCAATTTTAGTTTAAATGATATTATGAATAGAATTAAAAAAATTCAAATTATACAAAACGTCAAAAATGATTTAAAAAATCAGTTTGTTTTCCCAAGGAAAGTACATAATCGTTTAGGTATTGGAAGTAATGAAAATTTAAGTGATATCCTAGATGATATAGAAATTAAAACATTATTATGTCATTTTTTTGCAGAAGCTAAATCGGACCTTAAAAAGTTGGCATAAACAACATTCCTGAATTGTATTAGAAAAATATTAATTGTTTTCCAAAATTTTGGGAAGAAAATCCTGTGGAAGATATTGATTTAGATAATGATGAGGATAATAATATAATTTCGAATTGTGAATCAGAATTAGATGCTACAACACAAGTTGAGTCCGAAGTTGAGTCAATGTTAAAAACAAAAGTACAAACTGATTTGGCTCTGAAACTCATAATTTTGATGATTATCAATTGGACGATGACCTTTGTTTAAAAGATTATGTTGACGATCCAGAATTTATTAAGAAAAAAGATAATATAGAAAGGTCGCCGTTTGTAAAACTAGTTCTAGAAAACCAGACAAAAATAGTTAAAAAATCATCTCTTTGTTGGTTATTTAATAATAATAAAAAAATTAAGCAATGACAGATTATTGCGTGTTAGACAAAATCCCACGAGTTCTCACAATTTAAGTCATCAAATAGATACTGAAAATGACAATGCGGAGTTTGTAATAAATACTGAAATGTAATACGCTGTTTATTATGACACTGGATGGTATATAGGGAGGGTCTTGGAAAAATTAACTAATCAATTGTTTAAAATAAAATTTCTGTCTCAAAATTCAGAAGTTTTTAAGTGGCCACGGAAAGATAATATTCAGGAAGTTGAGAATAGATACATATTTTATAGTCCTATGCAAGTTAATCCTTTAACTATTTCTCAGTCTGATAGAAAACTGATTATAAAACAATTCAAAAAAAATAAAAAAAAAATTTTAGTTACGTCAGAAACTGTAATAATGTTTAAGTACATACACATAAAAGTTTTCAGATTTTTGTTTCGCAAATATACCTTTTTATTTATACTTGACTTGATTAGTCGCAAAAGTTTTAATTTAACACAAGTTGTGATATTGTTTAACAAATAGTCTTTGTTACTATTGGTATTCTGTTTGCGAAATTTTTGTATTTTTGTGTTCCTATATGCAATAAGAATAAAGATTTGTTTTGCAAAATTGCGTTTTTTTTTTCTTAAGCAGTAAAAATCTAAAATCGACGTTCTCGAAGATACTTATCATAATGGTCTATAGAGATATTCTAGAGTGATCTGAAGAAATAATACTTTATGTACTCGTATAAGGTAATCTTAGATGATCAAAGTAAATTTAGAAAAATCTCGGGTAATCCTAGAAAATTTGAGGTAATTTTAAATACTCTAAGGTAATCTTGGGTAATATAAGGTAGTATTTGATAATCTGGAGTAATTTGAGATAATATTAGGTAATCTTAAGTAATCTGAGGTAGTATTAGGTAATCTTAAGTAATCTGAGGTAATTTAAAGGTAATCCGTATCAAGGGTAATTTTTGTACACTATAACCACTAGTGACCAACCCCTCGTTAAAAACCTACGCGGCTTTATCGAGAAGAGATTGGACCAAATAATCGCACAAAACGAGTGGTGGACCGATTATTAAACGATTCTTTTCAGAACCAACAAATTATTTGACGCATAAACAATTGCTCACACATAATTTTATTAATAAAAAAAGTTACTTTTTAAGGAACAATTTTTTAATTTTAAAAAATAATCCATTCAATTATCCTCTCCCATCTCTATACTAAATATTATTTCATTTCTGTAATGTTATATTCGCACATTCCTATATGAATAATATAATTGAATGTGTATAAGTGTGTATATATTTATTATATATAATTATAAATTCATACAACTCTCTACACTACTCAAAAAATAGAATAGGGAACACTTTTCATACCCTAAAAATTAGGCTATTTCAAACCGCTGAAACTCGGCGAAAAATCATCGTAGACAAAAAATGAAAAAAGCATTTTGAAGCTTGAAATTTCAATTTTGACGCGTTATTGGTGGTTTTTAAAAATTTTTTATCTTTCTTGTTCTGTGCTTTAAAAAAGAACATTGTTTTGTTCCTTAAAATTACGCATTTTTGACACTCTGCAGGTCGATAAAAAAAATTTCTCTCTAAAAATTCAACTCAAGTTCATAAGTCCATAAACTACAACATTTTGCCTACAAAACGCTTTTTTAAAATTTTCCTACGATTTTTTTTGACCGAGTTACACGATTTTGAAGCTAAACCTGTATCTTAGAAATGATGTTGAAATATGGAAAATAAAAAAATTGTAAAGAACCACCGATAGCGCGTTAAAATTGAAACTTTAAAATGCTTTTTTCATTTTTTGTCTACGATGATTTTTCGCCAAGTATCGACATCATTTCTAAAAAATACAGGTTTGGTTTCAAAATCGTGTAACTCGGTCAAAAAAAATTGTAGGAAAATTTAAATAAAGCGTTTCGTAGGCGTTTCAAAATGTTGTAGTTTATGGAATTTGAGTTGAATTTTTGGAGAGAAATTTTTTTATCGAGCAGAGAGAATGTAAAAAATACGTAATTTTAAGGAACAAAACAATGTGTTCTTTTTTAAAATATAGAACAAAGAAGTTAAAAAAATTTTTAAAAACCACCGATGGTGCGTTGAAGTTGAAACTTCAAGCTTCAAAATGCTTTTTTGATTTTTTGTCTAGTTTGATGATTTTTCGTCGAGTTTCAGCGGTTTGAAAATAGCTCAATTTTTAGGGTATGAAAAGTGTTCCCTATTTTGTTTTTAGAGTGTGGTATATATATTTAATTATATAATTCATAGAACTGTGTAAACATAATATTATGTAATAATTTATTATACTAATTATTATACATTATACTAATAAAATAATTATATATTTGTAATTGTATATTAGTATAATATTATTCAGAGAATTGTACATGTATATTATATATTAATATAAATAATTATATATTATATAATATATAATAAATAATATTGTATAATAAAAAATATAAAATACATAATAATATAATTATATATTAATATGATCGTGAATTTATAATTAAATGTATGCAATACAAGAAAAAAGTAAAATAAAATAAAATAAGCATATTTTGAGTAAATACAATATTTTCTAATTCAAGATTATTTCAATATTATTTCTAATTCAATATTATTTCTAATGTCCTTTGCGATAAATTGCGTGCGTGTTGTTCTTTATGGATCAACATAGTATATTTCGGCAATCGAGTCGATCAGTGTCAATAAGTTCGTGCTGCTGACTGAAAAGGTGCCATAGATGTACTTCTATGTTCTCCCCGTATCTCGGGAACGGAACGAATCAATGTCCGGCAGTGTACATAAACACGAAGACAAAAATGCTTTAGCACATAAACTTATATGCATATATTGAAGCATATACTGGGTGTCCCATTTTAATCTCCTCAGGCAAATATCTCGAGAAATATGGAAGATACGGAAAAATGTTTCAGACAAAAGTTGTAGGACTTGAAGGGGGACAGATGATGAAAATATGTAATTGACCTTGAGTGACCTATTGAAGGTCAGGTCAATGTCATCGATGTTTTCTTAAACGGAACCCCCTATTTTTCAATGCATATTCTTGTAGCTTATTTCGAGAGCTTTCCAAAACACTGTAATGAGTTATTTTTTCATTAAGTACTTTTCGAGTTATAAGACTTGAAGTTTACAGTATTTTGACATAAAATACAAAATATCTTGTAAAACATTCAGTTTTCGGTAATCTTACCTTAATACTTTTATGCATAGAATCATGAGACCAATCAATTGGTGTAAAAAAAACACATAGTTGCTATTAAGAAAAAGTATGTAATTTGCAACATGCTGCATGCTTTTTTTAAAGCAACTATGTGTTTTTTTACACCAATTGATTGGTCTCATTATTCTGTAAATAAAAGTATTAAGGTAAGATTATCGAAAACTGAATGTATTACACGATATTTTGTATTTTATGTCGAAATACTGTAAACTTCAAGACTTATAACTCGAAAAGTACTTAATGAAAAAATAACTCATTATAGTGTTTTGGAAAGCTCTCGAGATAAGCTACAAGAATATGCATTGAAAAATAGGGGGTTCCATTTAAGAAAACATCGATGACATTGACCTGACCTTCAATATGTCACTCAAGGTCAAGTACATATTTTCATCATCTGTCCCCCTTCAAGTCCTACAACTTTTGTCTGAAACATTTTTCCGTATCTTCCATATTTTTCGAGATATTTGCCTGAGGAGATTAAAATGGGACACCCTGTATATCATTCCATTTTAAATCAACAAAAAATGAATTAATTTGTTGCTGCATAATTCTTTATTTTGATAATTTTTTACATGTTTGTAGCATATATTTTTTAGAACAAAAATTATTAAAAAAAATTATTTCTCTTAGTTATAGCAATTTTATGCATCGCGGCAGTAAAATGTCAATTTTTCACATTTTCTTTTAACGCCTATAGCTTATTACATAAGGATAGAGGGTTGAGCTTAGTTTCATCTTAAAGCTTGAAAGTTGGAGTTTGAAGGATGTATGACTTTTTTTGATTAAATTTAATGTATAATGGGTTGCTTATAGGGTAACTCTCAAAAGTTGGCAATCGCCAATTACATTTTTTCCATAATTGGGGAATTTTTTTCATTAGGAAAGATAAAAATACCATACCGAACTTTTTATATTACTTTATATTACTTTTTTATATATCTTAGTATGAGTACTTCTTGAGAAAAAAATATAAACTTGTTTTTTTAAGTCTTTCATAGTGAAAAAATTGCCTAAACTTTGAAAATGTTAAAAATTTGCCAATTTTAAGATTAAAAATTTTAATGTAGGATTAAATTTAAAAATCTAAAAAATTTAGTATACATAGTACTTTTGATATATATTATACTAGTAAAAACTTTGAGTTGTTTTTTAAGCCCTTTTGATAAAAGGAATTTTCAAAATTTTTGAAAAATGGCTGTAAGCGCTATGTTTGTAAATAAATCGAAATAGATAAAGATTGTTCAAATAATACTTTTTAATGCGCCATCTTCATGTCTAAACATTATTAGCATGATTTTCCAAGAAATTGAGCCGCTTTGCCCTTCAGATTATTTAGAAGGAAAAAAAATACAAATATCTTGAATAGAACAACTCAAATTTGTATTTAACATGTACAGATGGAAATTCTGAAATGGAACAAGTCAAAACTGCGATAACTTTGTATATAATATGTATATGTGTAATAATTGGCTAATCATCGTAGACATGAATGGAAATAATTGAAATTCATGTAGCTTTAGTATAATTATTTTCTTTAAATCTTCTAAAGTCGAATCATGTAAAAGTACTAAGCGAAGTTAAGTCAGGAAAATATAAATATCTACATGTATGACTGCTGGACTGATAGGCTTTGTCTATTGAAATACAGTATCGTTTTCATTTGTTAATTCAATTTATGTCTAATGCCAATTTTGAGAGTTACGCAACCCACTATACATTAAATTTAATTTAAAAAATCATACATGTTTGAAACTCCAACTTTCAAGCTTTAAAATGAGACTAAGCCCAGCTCTCTATCCTTATTATGTAATAAGCTACAGACGTTTAAAAAAAGTATAAAAAATTTACATTTTACTGTCCCGCAATGCATAAAATTGATATAACTAAAGGAAAAAATTGTTTAAAAAATAAAAAAAATAATTTTTATGCTCTAGGAAGTATATGCTACAAGTATGTAAAAAATTATCAAAATTAAAAATCATTTAGTAGTCTCTTGTTGATTTAACAGAATGATCCTATATGCATTTTTTATATAATGCCCTGACATGCACCCAAATTCATATTATTAAGGCATTACTGTTCCCACCTGTGTATACTCAAGATTGTACAAAATATTAATTTTTTTTTTTATAGTCAGGCACTAGATTCACATCAGTCTATAGCTTGCGATCATTTACTTCACTAGACGTCGGTTTTCCATTTGTGCAAAAATTATTTGCATAACAACAACATACTAGATTGTCGAACAGTTTTCAGTGATTATAGTCAAATCAGAAGTCGTAAAAGAGAAAAAAAACTGCGGTTGTCGGAGAAAGAACACGTCACCTAAAACGGGCTTGATTGTGTTTCGTTTCATTATAATACTTTACGCGAAAGTTGTGTTCGCATATGTTTTCGCCTGCTTACTTAGAAGACGCATTACATAAAAAGCAGCATTAGTAACAATATTATGATCAATAATTAATTAATTAAATTATAGGTTAAACATTTTTTGTATCTGATATTTATTCTCGTATCGTGTTATATCGAATCAAAATAGCATGGTTATAAATTTTTAGTGTAGCAGGAGTGACATGTGTGCACAATGGACCCGCTAATTTACACAAAAGAGTCGCTGCGATTTACAGCAAAACATTTACAGCAAACAAATAGCCATATATTTATCTTGTCATTTCAAATGCAAATCTTAAACAAATTACAAATATTTTATATTACATATATTATATTAACTTGCAAACGATCAAATTTAATAACTCTCGATTTTAAATCTCGATATCTTAAAAAACGATACTGGATAACCTATAATAGTCATAAGCCGCCAACTATAGGCGCAATTACTATTAGAATTGATTACGGATGGATAATAGTAGATAAACATAGTAGATAAAACATATACATAAGCGCACACTGTATGGATGATAAATTGCAGCGTCGCATTACGTTATGTCATGATGCAAACATCACTTCGATAATAATTCCTCGTAAAGATTTTATGAAATCTATGATTATCTCATATTTATCATAACAAAGTGCTGATTTCCTTCCAAAATGACGTTCGCATGATTTATAATTGAATGAAGACATTCATTTAACTCAATTTCAATGAATAATAAAGTAGTTACATCAAATTCTTCTTCTAACACGATATATTTATAGGTATAAAAATTATTCGACTTTTATACCTTTCTGATGATATATTTAACTCTTTTAATATTGTGCACACACATCCTATAACCTAATATAATTTGCTATCTAGTATTCCGGATATTAGATGAGCCAAAATTAATACCAACATATTTTTCACCAAAAAATAAACATTTTTTTGTTGCAAAATTTTCTAAAATGTAGTATTTCCAAGGTGATGCAGAAAATGCATTGCACACAATTTCAATTATTACCTGCATTTATTGCCCGCGACCATCCTCGTAACCTTGATAACAGCATTCGATTATAACAATGCGTTATCGTAATGGTGATGAAAGTTATTTATAGATTCTCAATAATCACAGCACCATAAACTATTATTTAGATTATAAATCTGTTTTTTAACTGCATTATGTCAATATATATTACACTCCATATTTACAGAAAGTGGAGAAAGTAAGAGGCTGAATAAAAAAGAGAGAGAGACGCAGGAGGGAAGGTAGAAAAAGAGGAAAAGAAAAAAAAAAGAAATAAAAGATGGAAGAAAGAAAAATGCGATTTTTTTATACATGATTATTCGCGAATGCGTACATATACGCACACAGGCGCAGGCGCGCGTGTGTATGTGTTTAAATGTTGAATTTAAGATTATTCTTTATTAAAATAGCACTCTTGTGGAATCAGTAACGTGCCCATCCATCAAAAAAACTCCCAATCGACGTGCTGCGTCGTCGTAACAATGATTGGTGTTCACAATTGGTGCTCGTTATGTAAATCAAGAAATCGAAACGTAGAATATTAGATATATATATAGATAAGCAAACAGCAGCAAGTATCGGTCGAACAATAGGAAAAGAGAAAGAGAGAAAGAGAAAGAGAGAGAAAGAGAAAGAGAGAGAAAGAGAAGAGAGAGAGAGAGAGAGAGAGAGAGAGAGAGAGAGAGAGAGAGAGAGAGAGAGAGAGAGAGAGAGAGAGAGAGAGAGAGAGAGAGATATGTATGCAAGGATATCGTTCAACGTGAACATTAACGCGTTGTTTGGAGGTTACGTTTAGTGAACAGATAATCGTTAATACTTACATATATTGATCGTCCACACCGCAAACATCGTACATACGTATTATCAAACCTGGAGAGGAAACTCGCGGAAAATATCGAACGCGACAAATTCGACAATGAATATGAAACAAACACAACACACGTTTACACGTCACAAAATAGACGGAACAAACTAAATCAGCTCGCACAGTTTCTCGTTGACTAGACAACTCACTGCAAAGTGCACTGCTGCGGCATCTATCGTCAACACGTAAATGCGAATCGCAGCGGAATTTTTGAATAGGAAATCTCAATCTTGTGTATGACTTTCGATACATATAATCTTTTCCGGCATATATTTAATTTAAAAAATAGAAACATACCCGAAAAAGTCTTTATCATATATAAATGTATATAATTATATATGGAATATGTCCATATATGTTTCCTTTTTCTATATTTTTTCTATACTCTCTGTTCGTTTATGTAAGAAAAATAATGAGAAAATAAAAAGAATAATGGAAAAATAATTAGAAAAATAATTTTTATATTGCTTTTTTTAGAAAAAGTAAAATTTTAAGAAATGGGAAAAATTGCCCATATATAATAAATAATAATATACAGAGTGTTCCAAAATTCAAGAGTAATAAGATTGCAGTATGATTATTTTATCGATATATACGGACAGAGATTATATAAGAGAAAGAAAAGATATACATATACAGGGTGTCCGGTAATAATCGCCCCACCCGTCACGTGCAGGTAGAGGCAGTTAAACTGAGTAGGAAAGTCCTGTACCGTTTGCGATTTTCGCAATAATTAATAAGAAATTAAATAAAAAAGAGCGGCCAATCCGTGCGAGTAAAAGCGCACGGCGAGAAGAGGCCTCCTACTGTTTACGTGATTCTTGTCGCGCGGCGAAAATAAAAGCCTAATGTTTACGCGGTTGCTACGCACGCGACAAAACGGGGAGGAGCACTCTACAAAGGACAATGGATAAATACGAGCAATGCATAAGCTGGACCCCCGCGTGGGCTGTCTCTTCTCGCCGCGCGCTTTTACTCGCGCGGATTGACTGATCTTGTTCAATTTATTTCTCATTAATTATTGCGAAGATTGCAAAACGATACAGGACTTTCTTACTCGGTTTAACCTGCTCTACCTGCACACGACGGGTGGGGCGATTATTACCGGACACCCTGTATAATATATGGATATATTATATATATGTATACAGGGTGTCCGGAGTCAACCGCATCACCCGTCGTGTGCAGGTAGAGGCAGTTAAACTGAGTAGGAAAGTCATGTACCGTTTTGCGATTTTCGCAATAATTAATAAGAAATTAAATAAAAAAGAACGGCCAATCCGTGCGAGTAAAAGCGCGCGGCGAGAAGAGACCTCCTACTGTTTACATGATTCTTGTCGCGCGGCGAAAATAAAAGCCTAATGTTTACGCGGTTGCTACGCACACGACAAAGCGGGGAGGAGCACTCTACAAAGGACAATGGATAAATATGAGCAATGCATAACGTTGGATCCCCGTGTGGGCTGTCTCTTCTCGCCGCGCGCTTGAACTCGCGCGTATTGGCCGATCTTGTTTAATTTATTTCTCATTAATTATTGCGAAGATCGCAAAACGGTAGAGAACTTTCTTACTCGGTTTAACTTGCTCTATCAGCATACGACGGGTGATGCGATTGACTCCGGACACCCTGTATATAATTTATATATATAATATGTATATATACGAGGGTGGTCTGAAAAGTTTCCGACCTAACAAAGATACAACACATTTTTTCTGAAATTTTTTTTTTATTTTTCAACATAGTCTCCTTGTAACTCTACACACTTCTCCCAGCGATGCTCCCATCTCTGTAACCCGTCAAAATAGTACTCGGCATTTTTCTCTGCAAAATAATTGTTCACGAAGGTGATTGCCTCTTCATTTGACGAAAATCTTTGTCCTCCGAGCGCAATTTTTAGATGAGGGAACAAAAAGAAGTCGCTTGGGGCTAGATCTGGTGAGTAAGGCGGATGGTCAAGCAGTTCAAACGATAATTCGTGGATTTTCGCCATGGCAACCGCTGAGGTGTGAGACGGTGCGTTGTCTTGGTGAAACAGGATTTTCTTTTTCTGCAAATGTGGCCGTTTTTCCGCAAGTTCTGCCTTCAGCTTGTCAAGTAATGATGCGTAGTATGCTCCTGTAATGGTTTTTCCTTTTTGAAGATAATCGATTAAAATAACTCCATGACTATCCAAAAAAACAGTCGCCATCACTTTCCCAGCCGAAAAAACAGTTTTTGCTTTTTTTGGAGCCGGTTCCCCCTTTGCAGTCCACTGTTTGGATTGTATTTTTGTTTCGGGCGTATAATGGTGTATCCAAGTTTCATCTACAGTAATTAATCGGCGCCAAAACTCGGATTTATTGCGCCTAAACTGCGTCAAAAGAGCGTTGGAAATGTTCATTCGAACACGTTTTTGGTCTAACGTGAGCAAACGCGGCACCCAACGCGCGGACAGCTTTCTCATGCCTAAATGTTGATCTAATATGTGACAAACACGTTCTTTTGACATGTTCATAACCTCTGCTATCTCTCTCACTTTAATTCGGCGGTCGTCTAGCACCATTTGGTGAACTTTGGCGATGTTTTCGTCGGTAGTTGCAGTTTTTGGACGTCCCGAACGTTCATCGTCTCCCAAGCTCTTACGGCCACGTTTAAATTCAGCTGCCCAAAATTTCACTGTGGTAAATGATGGTGCAGAGTCCCCATACACAGAATCCAACTCATCTTTGATTTGCGTAGGCGTATTGCCTTTCAAAAACAAATATTTAATGACAGCTCGATACTCGATTTTGTCCATTTTCACAAAAAAACTCACACCAACTCACTCAAACGACTGTTACATAAAAACTGCGCGTCCAAAATGGCTGAAACTTTAGATGAGTAACTGTCAACAGATGAACAACGAAATTCAGTAGCTTTTATTTACGAGTGTTGTCATCTTCACGTTGAGGTCGGAAACTTTTCAGACCACCCTCGTATAATAATATATATTTATATATATGTCTAAAGGAAGTTTTGACGACATTTTCAAGTATAACTGGGCAGTTTTGACGACTATTGGCAGTTTTCACGACCGTCGTCAAAGACATCGCGATATAAAGGCAGTTTTAACGACTGTCGTCATATCTACCTTTATATGACTGAATGGCTATATATGTATATACATATGCAGAGTAAACAATGTAGAAAAACACTTTGTTGGAATATCTTTATTATTATATATAGATTCATTTTGTTGTATATATGCATTTTACATATGATATACTTTACGTAAACAATTAATAATTGTAATGTGCATTATTTCACACTTAAAATTTCATGTCACGGCATCGTGAGATTTTACGCGCAAAGAAGTACCGTACAATTATTAATTGTTTTTAGACAGTATATCATATGTAAAATACAGATATAAAACAAAATAAAACTATATATAAGCAGAGATATAAGTATAAAGATATTTTAACAAAGCGATTTTTTACATTGTTCACTTTGCACATATGACAGATATATTAACGTATGTCACTATGTTAATATCTCATTTAGTGTTTACAGAATTAACATATTTATAAGTTTACAAGGTTTTCCTCTTCTTCTTGTCATTTCATTTGACATTGGGTAAGTTTTTTTTATATGAAATTGCTCATTTAGAAATGTAACAAATTCTTGGATATATGAATATAAGACATAATTAAAAACGAGTATTTTTTATTGTATCTCTATAATTTCTAATACAAGATTATGTATGTGCAACAAGCCTAATAATTTTCATTCATTCAAATCATTAATCAATCTTTATTTATTTACAGTCAAATTACACACTAGAAATGCATAGTTGTGTCTACGCAACACAGTGTTAAGTGTGAATATTACGCTACAGTATGATATATTTTCAAATATTATGTCTCCTTACTGTTTATCCAACCTAAGGAAAGACTGAAATGTGACGATGACAATTATACTGGTGAGATTGCTGTAAAAACAAGATCTAAATGCCATACTGTTTATTAATTTTATATAATGTTTATTTTGATTTTAAACAGGCCAAAGAAATAGGTGGATACTAACTGGCAAATCACAGATTAAGTTTGCATCAAATATTAGGAAGGAATCCATTTACAAAATACAAGAATCTTTTAAGCGTGAGTTCAATATTACAGTCTCCGCTAATTGAATCTTGTGATGTGTAATGGAATGATCATCGCTCCTTAATTAACTTGCAGTGTGTGTTGAAGCAATTATAGAGCTATGACTTCGTATTATTGACGTGTTAGAAGATTGAGTAAACAATTTATTATTAATCGGTCAGGGAATACATCAGTGAAGATAGTGCTTTAGCCTATCGTAGCCAAATGCAACATGTATATTTTCTGAATTACAAAGTTTAATTATTTAATATTCTTAACACATTTATGAATTTTACTTCAGTTTTCTTAAAGTATAGAGGAATACATTATATTTCGCACAGGAATAATCTTTTGTCAATGTAATAATTATAACTTTAATAATTATACTTGAAAGCTTACATTTATGTACAGTCTCACATAATGTATATATTATAATGTGGCATTAGAATAAGTATACTTATTTGTTAATATATATGTATATTTTTTATATTGAAACGAATAACGCCGAATAATATTTTATATACAAATATAAAAATATACCTACATTCTAATATCACATTATATATATAATATATGCATTATGTGAGATGGTACATAAGTGTAAACTTTCAAGTAGAATTATTAAAATTAAAATTATTATATTGACAAAAGATTATTTCTGTGAAATATAATGTATTTGTCTATACTTTAAGAAAACTAAAATAAAATTGAAAAAAAAATAATTAAACTTTGTAATTCAGAAAATATACAACATATTGCATTTTGCTGCAGTAGGCTAAAGCACTGTCTTCACCGATGTATTCCCTAACCGATTAGTAATACAATTGTTTACTTAATCTTCAAACCCGTCAACAATACGAAGTCATTGCTCTATAATTGCTTCAACACACATTGCAAATTAGTTAATGAGCGATGATCATTCCATTACAGACCACAAGATTCTATTAGCGAAGACTGTGATATTGAACTCACGCTTAAAAGATTCTCGTGTTTTGTAAATGGATTCCCTCCTAACATTTGATGCAAACTGCATCTGTATTTTGCAAATTAGTATCCATCTATTTCTTTGGCCTGTTCAAAATCAAAATAAACATGATATAAGATTAATAGACAGCATGACATTTAGATCTTGTTTGTAAAGCAATCTTACCAGTATAATTGTCATCGTTACACTTCAGTCTTTCCTTAGGTTGAATAAACAGTAAGGAGACATAATATTTGGAAATATTATATCATACTGTAGCATAATATTCACTCTCAGCACTGGTATGCGTTGCGTAGACACAACTATGCATTATTTCTAGCGTGAAGATTCGACTGTAAATAAATAGATTGATTAATGATTTGAATAAATGAAAATTATTAAACTTGTTGCATATACCTACTCTTGTATTAGAAATTATAGAAATACAACAAAAAATACTCGTTTTTAATTATAATGTCTCATTATATTCATATATCCAAGTATTTGTTACATTTCTAAATGTAATAAGCAATTTCATACAAAAAAAACTTACCCAATGTCAAATGAAATGACAAGAGGAAAATATTGTAAACTTATAAATATGTTTAATTCTGTAAACATCTAATGAGATATTAACATAGTGACATATGTAAGGTTAAGATATCTGTCATGTTTGCAAAGTAAACAATGTAGAAAATCGCTTTGTTAAAATACCTTTATACTTATATCTCTGATTATATATAGTTTAATTTTGTTTTATGTCTGTATTTTACATATGATAAACTATCTAAAAACAATTAATATTTATGCGGTACTTCTTGGCACGTAAAATCTCACGATGCCGTGACATCAAATTTAAGTGCGAAAAAATACAGTACAATTATTAAATGTTTACGTACAGTATATGATATGTAAAACACAAATATAAAACGAAATAAAACTGTGTATAAATAATAAAAATATTCCAACAAAGCGTTTTTCTACATTGTTTACTGTGCATATACAGGGTGTCCGGTAATTGACGGATCACCCGTCGTGTGCAGATAGAGCGAGTTAAACCGAGTAGAAAAGTCCTGTACCATTTTGCAATCTTTGCAATAATTAATGAGAAATGAATTAAACAAGATCGGCCAATCCGCGCGAGTTCAAGCGCGCGGCGAGAAGAGACAGCCCACGCGGGGGTCCAGCTTTTTACGTCGCTCGTACATAGCCATTGTCCTTTGTAAAGTGCTCCTCCCCGCTTTGTCGTGCGCCGAGCAACTGCGTAAACATTAAGCTATTTGTTTTCGCCGCGCGCGTAATATCACATAACAGTGGGAAGTTCCCACTGTTATGTGATATTACGCGCGCGGCGAAAACAAATAGCTTAATGTTTACGCGGTTGCTCGGCGCACGACAAAGCGGGGAGGAGCACTTTACAAAGGACAATGGCTATGTACGAGCGACGTAAAAAGCTGGACCCCCGCGTGGGCTGTCTCTTCTCGCCGCGTGCTTGAACTCGCACGGATTGGCCGATCTTGTTTAATTCATTTCTCATTAATTATTGCAAAGATTGCAAAATGGTACAGGACTTTTCTACTCGGTTTAACTCGCTCTACCTGCACACGACGGGTGATCCTTCAATTACCGGACACCCTGTATATAGTCATATAAAGGTAGATATGACGACAGTCGTTAAAAATGCCTTTATACCGCGATGTTTTTGACGACAGTCGTGAAAACTGCCAACAGTCGTCAAAACTGCCCAGTTATACTTGAAAACGTCGTCAAAACTGCCTTTAGAGAAATATATATATTATATTATATATATACAGGGTGTCCGGTAATAATCGCCCCACCCGTCACGTGCAGGTAGAGGCAGTTAAACTGCGTAGGAAAGTCCTGTACCGTTTTGCGATTTTCGTAATAATTAATAAGAAATTAAATAAAAAAGAGCGGCCAATCCGTGCGAGTAAAAGCGCGCGGCGAAAAGAGACCTCCTACTGTTTACGTGATTCCTGTCGCGCGGCGAAAATAAAAGCCTAATGTTTACGCGGTTGCTACGCACGCGACAAAGCGGGGAGGAGCACTCTACAAAGGACAATGGATAAATACGAGCAATGCATAACGCTGGATCCCCGCGTGGGCTGTCTCTTCTCGCCGCGCGCTTTTACTCGCGCGGATTGGCTGATCTTGTTTAATTTATTTCTCATTAATTATTGCGAAGATTGCAAAACGGTACAGGACTTTCTTACTCGGTTTAACCTGCTCTACCTGAACACGACGGGTGGGGCGATTATTACCGGACACCCTGTATATATACATATATATATATATATATATATATATATATATATATACTCTGCATACATGACAGGTATCTTAACATTACATATGTCACTTTCTTAATATCTCATTAGGTGTTTTCAGTATCAAACATATTTGTACGTTTACGAAATTATGCTCTTCTCGTTCTCATTTCGCAATAACATTAGATACATACTCTTTGCTATGAAAGCATGTATACATTTAGCAATGTAACAAATCCTTGGATGTTTAAATGTAATAAGATACATTATAATTAGAAACGTATATCTTTTGTTGTATATTTATAATTTTTAATACAAGAGTATATGTATGTGCAACAAGCCTCAAAATTTTCAAATCAAGATGTAATTTAAAATTCCATAATGCTTCCTTTTTTTGTATTGAACCTTTAATATTAATACTTCTCACGTACTTCTTCTTCTTCGAGCTTAATTTATTAATCCTGTACATTCTAATTTAAATTTTTTTTAGTAATAGGCTAAATATTTTCTGTGAAATATACAATAAAATATAAAATAACAATTAAGATATATATGCGATGTAACGATATAGTTTGTATAATAATATAAATTGGATTTATATAATTGTTTTATTACATAAATTGTAACACACGTATACAGGGTGTCCTAAAATCACCGGACACCGTTTCACTGACAGATTCTGTGGAACATTCTAAGACGAAAACTCTTATGCGAAAATGTCGAGGCTATAATAGTTTTTAAATGGTTTTTAAATGGTTTTTAAAGCACTTAGTTGGAAAATAAGTATGCGTATTTCGCGCGCTCAGACATGGCACATCGCAAAGCAAGTAAAGGTGCCCTTATACATTGACTCAGTTTTTAGATATTGACATAATTCTGCATACAACAAGGAAATTACATTGAAGTTTTATCTTATTTATCTGTGATTGTTTAATTTACTATACATAAAGATTAATGCCAGCATTACGGAACATCAATCAATACATATTCAAATGAAGTGCATCACAAACTGGCGCATGACTTTTTTCGTATGGTAAGCATATTCAAATTATATCAATCGATAATTTTATATTTCTATGATAAAATAGGATAAAAAATTTAAAAATTATATAAAAATAATAATAATAATAATAATTATGATAAAATTGGATAAATAATTAAGACATTTCTTGATTTTTACCGATTTTACATATTCAATCTGCTGTATGTAAATATCGATGTAGGAAAACTCTACGTTATTATTATACATTATTATTTATTTTTTCCTACTTTATCATAGAAATATAAAATTATCGATTGACATAATTTGAATATGCTTACCATACGAAAAAAGTCATGCGCCAATTTGTGACACACTTTATTTGACATATGTATTGATTGATGTTCCGACATTTTCGCATAAGAATTTTCGTTTTAGAATGTTCCACAGAATTTGTCAGTGAAACGGTGTCCGATGATTTTGGGACACCCTGTATATAAGGTATAAAATATATAGCATATAAAATATATTTTCTATATCTTATATGTACACATATATGTTATAAATTGAGCAATTAATAGAATTATATAAATAAGAATCAATTTTACATTACAGACAAATACAAATAATATATTATATATATTATATAATATATATATATATAATATATATATATGTCTAAAGGCAGTTTTGACGACGTTTTCAAGTATAATTGGGCAGTTTTCACGTCCGTCGTCAAAGACATCGTGGTATAAAGGCAGTTTTAACGACTGTCGTCATATCAACCTTTATATGGCTATATGTATACAATATATATATGTATATATAATATATCAATCGTATACTTTGACGACGATTTTTCGTAAGCGTAGGCTACTTCGACGACTTCTGGCTGTTTCGACGATCGTCGTTAAATTTATATTGTTCAACCGTATATTTTAATGACTGTCGTCAAATTAATCACGAAAGGGATATTTTCACGATACTGTATAGATTGACGACGTGCAATATACAGTGGCAACTTTGACGACATTAAACAGATACTTTTTGCTTCGTATTTTAAGAAAATACACAATTATTTGACATAATTTTGAGGAAACAAATAGTCAATTATAATAATACTTAACGAAATTAATCATAGTCGAATGTGAAAAAATAATCGAATAATTGGATAATTCATTATGGTTTATTGTAGACGCGGTCTAAATCATCATATTACAATATATGTGCATGCATTGTGTGTGAGATAGTACATAAATGTAAACTTTCAAGTACAATTATTAAAAATACAGGGTGCCCGATAATTTTTGACACACCCGAAGAGTGAAGGTAGATTGGCTGAATCTGAAAAGAAAAGTCCTGTACCTGTATTTTGCTAAATTCGCAATTGTTATTGCGTTATTAATTAAAATATCTGAGCTAATAAGCGCTTGGGAAACGGTAGGCCGGAATCGGTAGGCATGTAAGATAGCTTATTTGTTTACATCTCTTAGCAATAAAAGCATTATCTGAGCGAGAGGTGGAGTCACGCAGCGAGCGGCGAGCGACGTGTGATATTTGTTGCTAAGAGATATAAACAAATAAGTCATCTTACATGCCTATCGATTCCGGCCTACCGCTTTCTACGCGCTTATTCGCTCAGACGGTTTAATTAATAACTCAACAACTATTGCGAATTTTGCAAAACGGTAGGACTTTTCTTCTCAGTTTAAAGCCAATCTACCTTCACACTTCGGGTGTGTCAATAATTATCGAACACCCTGTATAATTAATATATTGACAGAAGATTATTTCTTTGAAAAATATTATTTATGTATACGCCAACATAACTGAAGTAAAACTGATAAATCTGTTAAAAACAATAAATTATATTAGATTACGTTTTCAGTTTTTCCATGACTAACAAATTTGCGCGTATCGATTGAATAATAAAAATATTAAATCAGGCTTATATACTAAAAATTTTCTATTTTGTCTTACGGATTATGCTATTATTTTGCATATATAATTTTGATATTATTTTTCTTACGCACGACATTTGCATAATATAAGTTTGATTTAACTTATTCATCTTTAATCTTAACAATAGAGCCTGTATGGAAAATAAACAGTTCGTGACAATATAAAGGTAGTTTTAGCGACTATAGAGGCGGTATAAAGGTTGTTATGACGACGTCGTTGAAACAACCATTACATCGCTAGAAATTATAAACTATCGTCAAAACTGCCATATTATGAAAGAAGTAGTCAAAACTGCCGTTCTATACTTTTTTTCACTTTAATCAAAAACTGTAAAAAATAAAAAAGGAAAACTTTACCAAACTATTTTTAGACTAATTATACATATATGTATACAAAAAAGAAAAATAGTCGTCAAAACTGCCCTTAGCATATATATATATATATATATGTATATATATATACAGGGTGTCCCATTTTAATTTACCTCCCCTAAAACTTTTTTATTTTTGATTGTAGAACAAAATGCTTCAACAAAAGTTGTTTGGTTTGAAGAGGGACACATGATTCCGATGTGAATCATGTCGTAGATATTTTCAAGAAATTTTAAAGGCGACTAATTTCTTAAATGAAACCATCCTAATTTTTTTATATAAATCGATTCCTCACAATATTTGGTATGAAAAATTATAAGGATAGGATGGCCAAAAGGTGAATAGTTTAGTTAGATATTTTATATTTTAATTTGACATAATTTTACATAAACTATAAAATATCTCGTAAGATATTAATTTTTCATTCATTTTTATCTTCTACAGTAATAATAATTATAACATATATACATTACATATATAATTATTTTATTATAGTTATATATAATTATATACATTATATATAATTATATATATATACATATATACAATATGATCAGATTAGGCTAACTTGCATCTATTTACTATTTCCGTCTTTGTCCCGCATAGTATACACTGATCGACTGCAACGACTCACAAAGTGAACTACATTTTTTATTAAAATTGAGAACCTCCCCCACCACTAGAGTTTCAAGATCTGTATGTAAGACCGTGACCATAGCCATCTGTGTCCGCATTAAGCTCTGTGTTCTGTCGACAGAGCACGGACTAATGGCCCTTGCACAATGCTAGCGATAGCGATAGCGATAGGCGATAGTGATAGCGATAGCATAGCAATAGAAACAGAGAATACCAACACTAGGGAATGCATGTGCCAATGCAGAATGGAACACGGAACTGGCAACAGCGACAAAATTTCCGACGAGTTGGAATTCTGTATCTACCCAGACAGCACATGTAGATTCTGAGAATGTCGAAGAATATCGCAAAAGTATATTGCGTATGTTCTCAGAACATTCGATATACGTACTACGATATACTGAATACATACTACGAACGTTCCTATGTCCCACTTATTTTAGTTCGTAGTATATACTGTGAATATCCTGTAGTACATTCGTAGAATGTCGCCAGTATGTTACCGGTATATTATACAGCCAGGCGCGCGCGCGCTCTCACACGCATACACATACATACATATATACTGATTAGGTTAGGTTCGGTTAGGTTAATTTGCACGTTATTTACGTTTTATAAATATAATTTATTTATTTTTTGTACATGTGTGAAATGTTTTAACTATAATATAATACAATATTTTAACTATAATATAAATATATAATATAAATGTTTTATAACTATAATAAACTACAATATATAGATATATATAAATTATAACTATCATGTTTTATACAATATTATATTATTATAATGTTATTATTATGTGCTTATTATATTTTGTTTTAACAATATTTTATATTATATAACTCTATGGCCCTGCGCACACAATAGAGAAGATATTAGGAATAGTAATAAATATTAAATATTAGGAATTTTATTTCAAAACAAGGAAACAAAATGGACTAACGCACAATGTATTGAGAATTAAGAATAAGGAATAAAATGGATTGTGCGTTAGTCCATTTCATTTTTTTGTTTTGAAATAAAATAATTCCTAATATTTAATATGTATTCCTATTCCTAATATTTTCTCTATTGTGCGCGCAGGGCCTAATATTTAACAATATTAAAATATTTTATATATTATATAATTATCCTTTAAAATTAATATACTCGATTGTGTAGGAAAATGTTCAATAATAGGTCTGTTCTTTAACTGAACTGGCTGCACTAATTCAGGTTTATCTTTTTTACTCCACATTGGAAGAAAAAAGATAAACTCTGAACTAGTGCAGCCAGTTCAGCCTAATTCAGCTATAAAGAACAGACCTATATTGTTCTCAAAAAACGTTGCACGGTTGTTATTCGAAGTTGTATTCGCACAGCAATATCTGAATGCCAGTCTTGATGCAGAAGCCACGCAGCAGAGAAATCTTTTGCAAATGGAAGTGCTCTATTGTGGTGTCCAGAGACTCCGGACTCGGCGATTCCCAATCATAATAGGTCTTCAAATCATCTTTAATTTGCTGCCACAATGATTTAGATGTCCATCGACGCCCACTCTACCTCTGACTGCGGAATTGTTTCTACTCTTGCGTTTGTTGCGATGTATCGCAGTTTTGCTTTGAGGCTGAATCATAAAATTACATTAATTAATTCAATGATATAGTAAATATCTCTTCTACAATAATTGTTTACTTTTCACTCTTTATCGTTAACTTGTAAATAATAAAATCAGCTGCAAATTCTGCGAATCCTTGCGCATAATCAAAGCGCGCGCGCGGACGATAATGCGCGCCAATTACAAAGAATGAATCGATGTCGAGTCACTCTCGCCCGTGATATTAGCGCAATTTCGTACAATAATACTTCTAAAAGCATCAAGATTTAATATATATATATATATAAAATTGTGTATAATAAATGTCATATTTTTATAGATGATATGTATATATATATATATATATATACACATGCAATACGCAACAGAATAGACACAGTACATTTATAGTTTTGATTATTGTACTTACTCTATGCTTTGTGTCCAACTAGCTAGGTGCGCAGAGAGCAGATCATTATTTTTATGTAAAAAGAAGCAGTTCACTTTCCATCTAAATGTCACCAACATTAACACTTTACTGCAACAGAAGCCCAAAAACAACAAAGCAGTAATTGTCTAAAATTAACATTAATATATACATTACATTTCAAATCATTCGAATAAAAGTCGGGCTTTAACTTATATCCGAAATCAATTGTTCCGTTATTTTCCCTATGTCTAGCGATCTCTCTTATATTAGTTCGACTTAGCTGTGTCTGCTATGAGAATCTCTCCTCGAGCCGGTGAAATTCGTCGTCCCGTTGGCGTAATAACGCTTCGAATTCGGCTCGCTGTCGCCGCCCTTCCTCCTGCAGCTGCTGGATTTCGCGGATCACTGCATGGAGAGTCACAGTCTCTGCTGTCGATTCCGGTGCCATATTCCACTGTTAGGTGTGTGCACAGAGAGCAGATCTGTTCTTATCTGCAGAATGCAGATATTAAAGGTTGGTGCGAGTCTTCTTTTGTGGCAACGCTGCAATATAACAAGAATCTCACATAAGGATAGTACTTCTAAAAGATTGAGCATCAAGATTTAATATGTATATATATTAAGTTGTATAATAAATGTCATATTTTTATAGATATGATATATACGCAATACGCAAGAGAAGTTTCTTTTGTGGTAATGCAACATAACAAGAGTTTTATAATAATTATTTAAGAATAAATATTTTTTATCTACATATCAAATATAATTTCACGATAAAATAGACAAGTTTAAAATATCCGATTTTGGGTTAATTTGCAATAATAACGCATTTTATCGTAAACTATTAGGTATGAATAAAAAATATGACAAATATCTTTCATGCGGAAATATCTTTTATGTTTTATATATTTTAAAAGAAATAAAAAGGATTACCTGCGATTAATCACATCTACGAAAAAATCACGTATTACTCGTCACCAGTCACTAGTCACTAGCAAGCACAACTTGTGCTGCACAAGGAAGAGACAGCGCCGACAATCGGCAGTATCGGAAATTACGTATCCAAATTACATATCCTCTGCGTAACTCAAAACTATATTCTGAGAATATACGAGAATATACGAGAAATAATATACTGTAAGAGATATTAAAAGTATATCCTGAAAATATACGAGAAATAATATACTACAAGAGATGTTATAAGAATGTTCTGAGTATATTATGTATATTACGTATATTCATAGTATGAGTGTAGAATATTCGAATGATATCATGTGCTGTTAGGGTATTGCCTTGTAGCCTACCAATCATAGCGCTCAGATTTTTGCCGAGACGCGCGTTTTCAGTTTTGAATGTTTCGAGTCTACCATATGTTTAGGTTTAGGTTATATTTTAACAAACTGTGATCAACTCATCAACTGAAAAGATACAAATGATGAATTTAAACCATTGACGTATGAATATCTGGACAGAGCGTAAAGTTAGTTTATCGGCGAGGGGACCGATACCGGCGGGACGGGGGATCGGCCATCTTGTCTGGCGACATTTTAGCGCTTTATTTGAAATGTGACATCATGATATTTTATTTTAAATGTATTAAAATAACATTTTAAGCTATAAAGTCATAATTATATAAAATCATAATTATAATAAATCATTAGAATTTTTTTAAAAATAATTTTATACATCCGCCAGTAATTAAATTAAAACAAGTGTTTCAGTATATAAAATTCCCATGGTCGAAACGTCGTGAATTTTGAATAAATTATTGCCAGTTGGCAATAATTTATTTTTCACTGAAACACTTGATTCATTGTTATGTTGATACAAATATTAGTTAAATGCAATTAGTCTTATAGTCAAGAGAAGTACTCACAGTTAAACTATTGTCATGCAGTGTTAATGAAGGTTTAACTGATGCACTTGACACAGGTGGAATATCAATTTCTTTTTCTGTACTTTCAACTTCTGATATATTTGACTATAAACATAAAAATTTTAATCTATATTTATCAATACATGCTGTCATTAATGTTATATAATTGGATATATACTTACGATTGGAATGGCATTTTCTTTTAACCTTGTTCGCATTAGGGAGCTACGATCAAAGTCATTCTCCGAAAAATGCAATGAGCATAAATGTGGAGATTTTGATAAACATTCCACACGAAGGCCCATATTTTTAATCCAAGTTAATTTTCTTGCTTCATCTTTTGGAAATCTAGTAAGACAAATCAATAAAATAATTATAGGATTATATGTAACATCACATATTAAAATTATATCTAACAATACTTAATGAAAATTCATTCAAACAGTAAAAACTTTTACATTGAATCTTACTTTATAAATATAAAATAAATTTATAATATAAAATAAGAATAAATTTTATTTTGTAATTAGGTTATGAATACAATATTTACCGGTGATATGTGATTTCAACATCTTGTTCCACATTTTTTTGCGCTTTAGCTTTGCGATAACTTTTGTTGTAACAGCCGATTGCAACACAAAGCGGCTAAATTTTTAAATTATTTTTGGACAATAATTAATTTCGAACAATAAAATATTTCGATGACACTGTTATTTTATTATTAATTCATTATTCCATCACTATGGAGCAGCACTAATGTCGCCAGACAAGATGGCGGACCCTCCTCCCTTAAAATCTTCACTCCCCGCGCTTAAAGCTCCGTCCAGATATTCATACGTCAATGATTTAAACACTTAACACAAGTTATGTGCTATATTTATATCTGAAACATGGAAGATAGAAGGGCAGATTACACAATTTCTGATTGGTTGGCTTTTATTCCTGTCGCGCCATTGTGCAACGGAGACGATAATTTCTATCATTATTTCTATTCTATCGCTATTACCTTGTTCCTATCGCTATCGCCTGGCATTGTGCAAGAGCCTTAAGGAATAAGGGGACGGAGCACAAGCTTTAGCGGGGAAGCATGTTCGCGGCGGGGGGGGGGGGCACCATATTTGTTTCGCAGTCACACGTCACACATAGAACTCATACTTGTGTACATCTTATGCGTCTAACCTTTTCTCGTCTCGTGACACTACTACAATGAATGTAGGAATGTCACAGACATGTGTCTGTGTGAGAGGATAGAAACCAATATGGCAAAAAACAATTTCCCCCCGTTGAGTTATCACCCCCTCTCGCCTAAACTAGGGCTTTAGACTCGGTCCCCTTATTCCTTAGTCCGTGCGACAGAGCTTGCTAACAGTCAATGTGAGCAGATTGGCAGCAGAAACCACGCAGAGCCTGCGCATATAACCTGAAAGCAGATTGGCGGCCGAAACCGAGCAGGACCTGCAGCTCCTTTCCATTTAAATAGAATAGTAACGAAAATAGTTATTTATGAAAACTCTTAATAATTGATTCGATCTCAGTAAACACACTTATAATGCAATAAAATTGAATATTACAAGTGCATAAGTGTTATCAGTGAGTTATCGGTTAATTATAATTTTCTTCTCATAAATATGACAGGTAATGTAACATATGTTATATCGTAGTTATATTTCACATAGCAAACAATTAGTTCAATTTAATTAAATTAATAATAAAGTAAATGGTGAAAATAACTAAATTTAGTTTATAAAACTCGAGATATAATTTATTCGAGAATTAAACTTTTGCTTTATGCTTCAAATAGGCAGTAACCGAATAATTTTCCATTTATCCTGTTGAATTCAATCAGTTTAATATTCTGAATCTCATATTGGGTTTGTATCAGATATTAGAAATTAAATTGATAGAAATAATTACTTTCGATCTTTTATTAGTAACCACGACTTGCAGACTTTATATCTATTTGAGGGAGCGTCCCGTTTGACCACGTTGCTTTTGACCACAGCCAATTATATTGACCGGTGTGTAGGGTTTTTTACTAGGTCTACCTATCAGAGGGTTCTGTGGTCAAAAGCAACGTGGTCAATCGAATCCCGCTCCTATTTGACAGAAATTTGATTACGAGAAAGTACATACATCGCATAGCGGTAAGCGAAGGAACTATGGAATCAAATATATGCAGATCCTGCTGCCAACTGCCAGACCAATTTGCTATTAGATTGCACACGCGCAAATCCTGCTCCGTTTCTGTCGACAATCTGACATTAAATTGCATTACGTAGATCCTGCTCGATTTTTGCCGCCAATTTGACATCAAATTGCATTGCGCAGATTCTGCTTGATTTTTGCCGCCAGTCTAACATCAAATTGCATTGCGCAAATCCTGCTCGATTTCTGCTGCCAATCTGACACCAAATTGCATTGCACAGATCCTGCTCGGTTTCTGTCGCCAATCTGCTATGATAATTCTGTGCAAATCCTGCTCGGTTTCTGCTACTGACCTGCTGTCAAATTATGTCAACAGGTTTTGTAACATTTCTGCTGACATTCTGCTATCATTATCTGATATAACAGGTTATGTATACAATCTGCAGTCTTTCTGCTGACAAAAATTTGTAGCAGACATTTGACAAAATCTGTTCGAATGGACTTTGCTGACTGAGACAAAGGAATAATGATTATCAATTAATTCTCTTAATTATTAATAAATGTAGTAAATGAATAAAATAAAATATCAATTACACGATATAAAATACCACAATTCATACACAGTACCTCCTCCATGTTGTTGAGAAAGAAAAATATGCGATGTATTTGTAAGATATTAATATGTCTTTGTTACAAGTATTTTCCAAGTTTCATGAAAAATAGCACACTATTTCATTAAATAATTTATAATTTAATAAAAAAAACAAACACTTAAATTTTTGACAAAGCATATATATATAAAAGCATAAACAATAATACAAATTTTTAAATAATACAAAATCTTACAAAATAATACAAAATTTAAAAAATTAATATATACCTAATACATGCACATATATGTATAAGTTATTCGCATTAAACTGTAACTACTGACAAAACGAAATCGTATACTGAACTTCAGTTTCGATTCACAACGAGGAATGCTTTTATAAAAACGTGTTACATTACACGCAGTTATAAATAAAATTATAATAAATAAAATTATGCTGTTGCGTCAATGTCATCTTTTCGATTTTGCAGTTACATAAATACATACATTTGTTTATTTATTGCACCGTATCATTGTATCTATTAATCTATTGATATCAAAGAAATTTTTTCTTGTTCGGCTAACTTTTTTTTAATGCATAAAAACATTTTCTTTTCATATGTATGAATAGCTTATTGCCATCATAATTGCTATAATATATAAATGATTGAAAGTTTTTTCTAATTGCTATAATATATAAAAAAACTGTCGCCATAAGTATCGAGCGCCATAAGGCGGATACGGATGGGGCGTGTATAGAGGTATTTCTAGCTTATTACTGAAAAATGCGTTTTCGAAATACAACATGTAGCAGCCTCGCCGTGCGCCGATTCGTTCGGTTTGCTCGGCACACGAACGCGAGATTTTACACGCGAGGGAAAACTGATAAAAAACTCAAGAATTCGAGAATTGCTCGCCGCTTGAAAACCTGTCGCTTACTCGAGAGAGAGTGCGGATCCCGAGGGCCGCGGCATAAATCCCGGTGCATCCCCCGCGTCCCAGGCTCCCAATCCACCTAGTCGCGAGGGAAACACCCATCCTCACGCCGGACACGCGGAATCTCGCATTGAAAAAAACGCGCTCATGCGAGGAGCGGCGACCAATGAGCGGGTATTTAATTGCTCGAACAAAGAGATTGATGAGAGACAGAGGAAACTACCTGTCGAGGGCAAATTTTTAGGAAGGTCGAAAAATATGTACAGCTATTTACAAGTCGCGCGAACGAAGATCATTCGATAACCGAACAACAACTTTATCATATATGGTTGAATTTGGCGTTAAATATGCTTTAAGTTTTGTTATAAGACAAATTTCAAAGTTTTCAAAAATTATAGGGGGGGAGGAATTCGAAAAATATGGCATTTTCAAAAAATCTGATTACAATGTTATAAAGTACATTAGAAACCATAAAACTTTTATAAGAAATATTTTTTCATGTCTTTTACCATTCCGACGGTATTCGCTCTGAAATATAAAAACCGATTTTTTTCACCCCCTAACGGAAATTTGAGCCGATATAAAAGATATGTCTCCTATTTTGATCTAGATTACAACATATCCAAAGCTCATCAAAATCAGAATTTCCGGGTTCGCGAGGTTCCCTTGTGAGCTATTCAAACCCCCACACCTGGATATTTCTCATTTTGCCTACAAATAAATAATTAATTAATTGAATAGTTAGAATCTTTTATTAAAATTATCTTTCTAATTTTTTAAATTAATTTAGCAATGATAATATTTATTCCTAATTAATAATATTGGGAGTCTGGGTTGCTATTTAAATAGAGTCCTAGTCTCAGGCACGCGCAACCGACGCAAGCGCAGCCGGACGGGATCCGATGGCCAGTTGAACACTAGGATCTTCTGATTGATCAACTGCTACTGATTACCTTATGGAGGATTCACACTGCGTCCACGCCTTTGACTATATACCTCTGGACTGCTAATAGGCAGCCATCTTGCGATCCAAGATCTCAACGCCCCCAGGTACCAAATGGCCAAGCCAAGAACTAAATCACATATTCTGTGAATTATTTACAAGTAAAAAAAGAATTTGAAGTAAGTTTAAAAAGTTCTTTAAATAAAATTTAAAAAAATGGTTTGTCATTGTTCATTATTAAAATTTAAATTGATTTAAAAATGTAATATAAAAGGAGCAATAACGGACCTTAAAAAAGAAAAGAATTAATCAAAATGTAATGTAATATATGGATATATATTTGCAAATAAAAAATTAACAGAATAAAAAACGCAATCTTACATAAAAGAATATAAATAATTATTTATTATAATTGCACTTATTGTCCTTTAAATAATATAATTTTTGTAAAATCTTTTCTTACATGTGTTAAATGCGATTTTCTTGTCAATTCTTTTCCGAAGTAATAAAATTTTACTTTTAAATATAATTCTATTATTGTTTTTATTAATTCATACTTATGATTGCACATTAAGTCATTGTCCATTACGTGTACGTCAAAATGATTAAAAAGTTGATTAAAATTTATATTTCTTATCACATTTATAGTAATTTTTTGAAATGCGTGTTTCATTTTCAATTTATTTTCTATTCTATAAATATTAAATAGCTTTTCTGTTACACTCGTTATAGCATACGTATCTTGTCTCGCGCACGCGCGGATAACGTAAATTTCCAAGACTTTTTAAATTAATAAAAAGTGAATTTGCCTCTTTTGATTCATTCACGAGTTGGATGCATGTGTCGCAAGAAAGTTTTTGTAATAAGCGCATTTCAACAAAACCAAAAATGTAAAGTACGACGTGGTGTACTGTTGAATTCACATATTGAAGTGGAATATTATCAACTTTTACATCTTCAATATTTTCCTCTTTCAATTCAATAGGGCTCTTTTTAATTCTTCTTGAAGATATCGTCAATAAAGTAGTGCTATCAAGTGGAAGACAGTTTGCCGCTGCTGACGATTTGACTTCATTATGATGTAAAAGGCGCTTGTAAGCCGACGTAAATTGGATACAATTAGGATTGTTATTATATCCCCCCATAGCTCAGATGCATGAAAAAAATATTTCTAGATGATCTTGAGAGAATTTATATGATAAAATATATTTCAAATATCCTACTTCAACATAATCTTGATATATTTTTTCAAATTTTGTAAATCAATAATAAATCCTAAAAATCCGGTTTTTGATTTAGTTTCCGTTATCAATTTACCATTAGGATGAATTTTTATATTGGAGAAATATTGTATAGCTTCAGCAAAAAAATTTAACATTTCAAAAGCCGTGTCTGGTTGTAATGGTCGTTTAAAACCGTATGAAAACATACTTCGAGAATTTAAGCAATCGAATGTATTATTGACCATTCTTAAAAATGTAATAGTCGCAGTGCACTCTAGAAAATCCGGATGTCCTTCTTTCATTAATAATTCTAAGGCAGTTGCACAGCTTTCACTTAATGTTTGGGCTGCTAACTTTACGCTCATTTTATTTTTTTGCCATTGGATATGTTTGTTATTAATTTTATTTGTTAAATGAAAATAGTCATTTTCTTGTAGATGGACCAGGTTTTCAATGAACTCCCATTTTATAGAGTTTCCATTGCTGTCATACAAAATTTCTTTAGTGGCCCAAGCTGTATCAGCTTGAGCATATGTGCAGCATCAAAAAATATGACTATGTCGTGATCACGCGTTGGATGTCGGAAGTATGGCCTATTATTGTACACATCTGCATTTAACTCAGTGCACATTTTAATGTTTGCTGGAAACCCATCGAATGTCAATGCAATAATATTAATTCCTAACGGAGACCCCTATGAAATTTAGAATTTGTAAAGTAATTTCAGCTCGTTCTTGTGATGTTAAACTATCTATGTAAAAGTAGGCAACCGGTATTTTCCATCTTTCATTAAGACCTGTTAGTAAATAGACCAACGCTTCTTTAGCCAAAGGCATATTATCAGGTTCTGGTATTACGGTTCCGCAATCCACATAACCAAGGAATTTTTTTTCTGAATTACTCCATTCAAGTTGCTTCCTTATTGCTATTTCGTCCATCATCAAAGTAGCATATATTTTTTTATCTCCGGCAGCCTCGCTTCTTTTTTCAAAATATCAAAAGCTTCTTGTGTAAAACTAGAAGATCCGTTCGTGTTAGCATACCAAGATCGCAGCGTTGACGGAGCTGGTAATTTATTTTTGTAAACTTCTCGCACATAATTGTATGCTTTTGGACTATAAAAATTTAATGTTAACGCAAAAGCCCGTAACTCTGGAGAATACCGTCCTTTTACTTTCCCTTTCTTAATTTCTTTAATGATTGATTTTTCTTCAGACAAATTCTAAGATATTTATTGAAAATACATTAAAAATACACGAAAATTCATTACAAATACATGAGAAATAAGAAGATCAATAATAGAAGATTTGTATAAGATCCATTATAAATACATCAAAAATAATGTATATACATTACATATAATGTACAATTGATTAAAAAAAAATCGTATATTATCTGCATGAATAATATACAATTGATTAAAAAAAAATCTTATATTATCTGCATGAATAATATACAATTGATTAAAAAAAAAATCTTATATTATCTGCATGAATAATATATACAATTGATTAAAAAAAAATCTTATATTATCTGCATAAATAATATACAATTGATTTAAAAAAAAAATCTTATATTACCTGCATGATATCATAAGTATTTGAAGAAAGTGTTATTTTTTTTAAATCTGATAGTAAACTTTGCAACGATTCAATTTTTTTCTTCTGTCGGTTTTGAAGAGATTGCAATTGCTTGATTTTGTGATCCTTCTTTGGGCAAATTTCTCTAAGCAACCGAACAGATTGTTTTAATTTTGTTGGAGTCATTTTTTCCAATAAGTTATTGGAGATGTCACCAGGATATCGGATTTTCTTTCTTGTTGGAGTAGAAAACGCCTCTGGCAAAGGCGTGATTGCTGTATCATGCTGTTCATTTACAAACACTTCGCTGAAAAAATTCAATAATTTAATATTATAGTTAAGTAAAAGATAATTTTCTGTTTTGATTTTATGAACAATTCATAAAATATTTTTCTTACTTTGATAAGTTTGACACATCCATCATTTGCAACGATTGTTCTTGTTCGCTATTTTCATGGCAGTTTTCAATTGACTGTACTTCTAGTCTGCATATATAAATTTTATCATATATATTTTATTTTGTCATCTTTTATTATTGTAATTCATTATATTTTATTTCTCTTTAAAATACCTTTTATTTTCTGCACATGGGAATATTGTTGGAATCGAATGTGGCTTCAGACGTACACAAGATAAACCAATCTTCTCGAAACAATTTTCTTCAAAACGTTTCGCACATATTGTTGCTGTTTTTGGCACATTTAGAGTGTTTTCCTTATACAAAGTAATTAAGACTTACACCCACTTCTTTCTAATTTCAGGATTACTTGGAAATCTGTAAACATATATATTTATTTGTGTAAATAATTATAATAATAATAAATATATATTGAATATAAATATAAGACTAGAATGTCATATATACGAGGGTGGTCTGAAAAGTTTCCGACTTCAACGTGAAGATGACAACACTCGTAAATAAAAGCTACTGAATTTCATTGTTCATCTGTTGACAGTTACTCATCTAAAGTTTCAGCCATTTTGGACGCGCAGTTTTTATGTAACAGTCGTTTGAGTGAGTTGGTGTGAGTTTTTTTGTGAAAATGGACAAAATCGAGTATCGAGCTGTCATTAAATATTTGTTTTTGAAAGGCAATACGCCTACGCAAATCAAAGATGAGTTGGATTCTGTGTATGGGGACTCTGCACCATCATTTACCACAGTGAAATTTTGGGCAGCTGAATTTAAACGTGGCCGTAAGAGCTTGGGAGACAATGAACGTTCGGGACGTCCAAAAACTGCAACTACCGACGAAAACATCGCCAAAGTTCACCAAATGGTGCTAGACGACCGCCGAATTAAAGTGAGAGAGATAGCAGAGGTTATGAACATGTCAAAAGAACGTGTTTGTCACATATTAGATCAACATTTAGGCATGAGAAAGCTGTCCGCGCGTTGGGTGCCGCGTTTGCTCACGTTAGACCAAAAACGTGTTCGAATGAACATTTCCAACGCTCTTTTGACGCAGTTTAGGCGCAATAAATCCGAGTTTTGGCGCCGATTAATTACTGTAGATGAAACTTGGATACACCATTATACGCCCGAAACAAAAATACAATCCAAACAGTGGACTGCAAAGGGGGAACCGGCTCCAAAAAAAGCAAAAACTGTTTTTTCGGCTGGGAAAGTGATGGCGACTGTTTTTTGGGATAGTCATGGAGTTATTTTAATCGATTATCTTCAAAAAGGAAAAACCATTACAGGAGCATACTACGCATCATTACTTGACAAGCTGAAGGCAGAACTTGCGGAAAAACGGCCACATTTGCAGAAAAAGAAAATCCTGTTTCACCAAGACAACGCACCGTCTCACACCTCAGCGGTTGCCATGGCGAAAATCCACGAATTATCGTTTGAACTGCTTGACCATCCGCCTTACTCACCAGATCTAGCCCCAAGCGACTTCTTTTTGTTCCCTCATCTAAAAATTGCGCTCGGAGGACAAAGATTTTCGTCAAATGAAGAGGCAATCACCTTCGTGAACAATTATTTTGCAGAGAAAAATGCCGAGTACTATTTTGACGGGTTACAGAGATGGGAGCATCGCTGGGAGAAGTGTGTAGAGTTACAAGGAGACTATGTTGAAAAATAAAAAAAAAATTTCAGAAAAAATGTGTTGTATCTTTGTTAGGTCGGAAACTTTTCAGACCACCCTCGTATATATATATATATATATATACAGGGTGACCCATTTTAACTTAGGCAGCCAAATAACTCGAAAAATAAGCACACTACGAAAAAATGTTTAGAATCAAAATTTCGTCATTTCGAGGGGGACGTACAATGACGTTAAAATGAGCCCCCCCGCCCCTCCCCCTGGGTGGTGAGGGGGGCAAGTTTGAAATCTTAAATAGGAACCCCTATTTTTTATTGCATATTCGGAATCTTTGGCTAAAAACACATACAATTTGTCTGAAACATTTTTCTCGATTCATGATAGATGGCGCTGTAATCGACGAAATTCAATTTCTTCGATTTCTCTTACTGAGAACCCATGCTTACGATTCTGCAATAAATTAACAATAAAAATACCACGTTTTCATTGTTAATACTCGAAATTAGTCTTAAAACAAACTTCTCATTATTTTTTATTACTCATTAATTACTTCTCAAGAAACTGCTTTTAGCGTAACCCAGGAACAACGTCGTGGACGTAGCAGTTTTCTGTTCCCTTCGGGGTGCTTGATTAACGTGAGTCCCCTCGCCTCTCAAAATTCGGGGTGCTTGAACGTGTGGTAACCCAGCCAGTGAAGGCAAGGTCGTGTGGTGATCCAGCCAGTGAAGGCAAGGTCGTGTGGTGATCCAGCCAGTGAAGGCAAGGTCGTGTGGTGACCCAACCAGTTAAGGCAAGATCAAGTAGTGACCCAGCCAGTGAAGGCAAGGTCGTGTGGTGACCCAACCAGTTAAGGCAAGGTCAAGTAGTGACCCAGCCAGTGAAGGCAAGGTCAAGTAGTGACCCAGCCAGTGAAGGCAAGGTCGTGTGGTGACCCAACCAGTTAAGGCAAGATCAAGTAGTGACCCAGCCAGTGAAGGCAAGGTCGTGTGGTCACCCAACCAGTTAAGGCAAGATTGCATTGTTATCAGCTCTCTCCGCATGGAGGAGATGCTCAAAGTGTGCACCATTATTTTCTAAGGATAACAGTAATCGACAGCGAAAGTTACGTTGTACATTTTCTAGCATTAAAGGAGTTATAGCTTCACAAGCTCTTCTTATTCTTTCCATCATATTCAATCTTGTCGTTGGAGCTTTACTATACACTGCATCTTTAACGTATCCCCATAAAATGAAATCAAGGGGTTTCAAATCCGGTGATCTCGGAGGCCACAGAACTGGTCCACCCCGCCCTATCCACCGATTTGGGAACCTTTGATTCAAAAACATCCGTACAATACGAGCATAATGAGCAGGAGCACCATCTTGTTGATACCATAAATTTAGTCTAACTGCAAGGGGAACATTCTCTAGGTATGCTGGCAAATCATTTTCGAGGAATTCTAAATACATTGGACTATTAATTGGACGTTCAAAAAAATGAGGTCCAATGACTTGGCCATTGCAAATGCCTACCCATACATATAAACTCCAACGATGTTGATTAAGCACCTCACGATACCAATGTGGATTTTCTGGTGACCAATAGTGGCAATTATGCCTATTGAGACTACCATTGCTGATGAATGTTGCTTCATCACTGAAACAAACATTACTAAAAAAATCTGGATTCTGATCTAGCATCTCAAGAGCCCATCTACAAAATTGTACTCTGAGTACGTAGTCGGCCTCACTTAATTCCTGTACCAGAGTAATATGATACGGATGGTAATTGATTGATCGTATCAATCTATGTGCCGTAGTTTGAGGGATTCCCAGTTCTCGTTCTATTTGACGGGTACTAATATGGGGATTTTGATGAACCATGGCCAAAACTGCGAGCAATCTAGGGTCATTATTATTATGAAGTCTATTCCTTCGCCTTTCGCGATGAAGTGGATTATTACGAGATCTCCTTTCAATGTTTATAATTTGTTGATCAGTAGGATGGCGGCGATTTGGGAATCGCTCCGCATAAGTACGGGCAGTAAGTCTGTAATTTCTACCACATTCGCCAAAGGTTATAAGAATATCGACTACTTCTGTAGGCGTATAATTTGCCATTTTACCAAAATTTTATCAGAGTACAAATGTTAAAAAAATACATAAACACTTGTGACTTTGGCACTAAATGGACAAAATTTTGGAGGGATACTTAGAGGAACTCCATCAGATGGAAAGTCCAAAATGTCTCGGTACTTTGGACCATTCAAGTTGCCTAAAGGGCAGGTTACGCTAAAAGCAGTTTCTTGAGAAGTAATTAATGAGTAATAAAAAATAATGAGAAGTTTGTTTTAAGACTAATTTCGAGTATTAACAATGAAAACGTGGTATTTTTATTGTTAATTTATTGCAGAATCGTAAGCATGGGTTCTCAGTAAGAGAAATCGAAGAAATTGAATTTCGTCGATTACAGCGCCATCTATCATGAATCGAGAAAAATGTTTCAGACAAATTGTATGTGTTTTTAGCCAAAGATTCCGAATATGCAATAAAAAATAGGGGTTCCTATTTAAGATTTCAAACTTGCCCCCCTCACCACCCAGGGGGAGGGGCGGGGGGGCTCATTTTAACGTCATTGTACGTCCCCCTCGAAATGACGAAATTTTGATTCTAAACATTTTTTCGTAGTGTGCTTATTTTTCGAGTTATTTGGCTGCCTAAGTTAAAATGGGTCACCCTGTATATATATATATGACGAATTTCGAACAGTGTCGCACTGTGTCCTTGCTGGAAAGCTCCCCACATATGTGTTTGTATATATATATACAAACACATATGTGGGGAGCTTTCCAGCAAGGACACAGTGCGACACTGTTCGAAATTGAGCGACAGAGGATAATCGAAGGCTTAAGATTAGTCAAAATTGCCGCGCAAAAACGTCTCACGTCATGCCGCAGCTCGCGCAAATCGCAGGTCATGGGCCTGTCGCCACACCGCACCAATCACCTCGGCAACCGAAGCCAGTACTATCCAATCAGGGGCGGCCCGATAGCGGTCACCCTTGATAACAAGTAATTGTATTTCTAAACAATTAATACCCTTCTGGAAAAATCCAAACCTCTTAGAAACAAACAACTTTAAAAATAAAACAGTAAAACGGAAACTGGTTGATATCTCGACTGTCCGGGATTTTTCTAGAAGGGCATTACCAAATAAATACGCGGCACGCTCGGGCCTCCGGGCACTCCTCAAATTAATTTAGACTCATGTACGCTATTCTACAGAACAAAAAAAAGGCTATCTCTCGCTTAACGAGGAAATCGAATTTTGCGAACCCGTTTCGGTTAGTGAGTCCGTCGCTTGCGGATTAAATAATCTCGAAAATTCAGTATAGGAATTTAAACTGTATATAACTGTAAATAGTGTAACGTCCGTTTATTATATTAAAAATAATTGTGCCGCTCAAACGAAAGAGTAAAAATTTCTTTTCGAGTTGTGCTCGCGCGTTCCTAAAGAGAGACTCCTCGCTAGCTCGGTACTCCTCGTTCCCGAGTCCTACTTCGCTCTCGCACATTATGCTTCGAGCCGGATTGCTTGTCCGGTGCCGATTCGCGGAGTGAGTGCAGTGCCAGTAGTGAGCTTGTGTCTTCCGTGCTCGTCCGGATTGTGCACGCCTAAAAACGAAAATGAGTAAGGACATGGAGTGCATAGTGCGAACGCAATTCGAACTCTTCGGGCGCATCTCGCGCGCTAACGAAAACCTGAAGAAGTCAGGTGCCGCGAACATCATCGTCGGCCTGCTTGAGGCGCGCCTAAGCCCTCTCGAGTCGAACTGGGGGAAGTTCGAAGCCAACCACGAAAACCTCTCCGAAAACCACTGGAGCCGATTAGCTGGAACAGACTATCTAAAAAAGGATTTGATGGCCTTAACGGAGGAAGCTTACCTCACGCAGAAGGGTTTGTTCCTCGACGCCCTCCGAGAGCTGAAGCGTGAAGAGTCTGGAGAAGCTCCGGCCTCACCTACGAGTGCCCCACAGCCGCCTCGTACGACCTTGCCCCGCATTCAGCTGCCGCAGTTCTCGGGTCAGTACGAAGAGTGGCCGTCCTTCCGGGATCTCTTCCACTCGCTCATTGGAAAGGATGCCTCATCGTCGCAGGTCGAGAAGCTTCACTACCTGAAATCGTGCGTGAAAGGTGAGGCGGAGTTGCTTATTCGCAGTCTACCAACGACGGGGGAGAATTACGACCGTGCATGGCGCACCCTGAAGAACTACTATGAGAACAAACGTCTCCTGGTACGCTCCTACATCTCTCGTTTCACGGCGCTTCAAAAATTGAAGGGTGAGTCAGTATCCGATTTACGTAAATTATATCATTGCGTAATGAGCACCGTCGGCTCGCTCGAGAGTCTCGGACGGCCGATAACTCGGGGAGAGGACTTATTCGTGCATCAGATCGTCGAACTGCTCGATCCGCGATCGCGACGCGAGTGGGAAAACTCCATAAGTGACACGACCGATCCACCTTCGTATTTCGAAGTGCAGCAATTCCTCGACCGACGGCTGCATACCCTCGAGTCGCTACAGCCGGTGAAAACTGAAGTGAACTCTTTTAAGTCGAGCAATAATTCGGGGAAGCAAGCACGCGTACGAAAACCAGAGGGCAAACGCGGTCGCTGTTCACTCTGTAGTCAAGAGCACTACATTATGTTTTGCGACGGCTACAAATCTAAAACGGCCGCCGAAAGAAAACTACATGTGGAGGCTAACAACCTGTGCCTCAACTGCCTCGGTAGGCACAAGGTATCGGAGTGCGTATCGAAAAAGGCGTGTTCGACGTGTGGCGCTCGTCATCACACCACCCTCCACGAGGCGTGCTCGACGGTCGAGGTTGCCAAGGTCTCGCACGCCGCAAACCGATCGTCCGGACGTTCCCCCGCCGTTCTCCTCGCTACCGCTCGTGTCCGAGTGGCCGACCGTTTTGGCGTCCCGTACGTCGCGCGGGCCTTGATTGACCAAGGATCCGAGACCTCACTTATAGCGGAATCTTTAGCGCAGCAGCTAAAATTGCCGAGGTCACATACCTCTGTTTCGGTGTACGGTGTCGGCGGGAAGATGACGGGCGTAGTCCGAGGCCTGGTCGACCTGGACATCTCGCCGTGGAAAGGAGGGTCGCCGATGACCGTCTCAGCGCTGATCCTCCCTCGGTTGACTCTCTACAGCGGTGGATTCCGTACGACCCGCCGAGCGTGGGCTCACCTGGATAGGCTTGAGCTGGCTGACCCGGAATTCCTCGCCGCCGATCCGGTGGACCTTCTCCTCGGCGCTGACGTCTGTGCGGACATCCTCCAAGAAGGCTTGCGACGAGGAGGCCCCCAGGAACCGGTGGCTCAACAAACAACATTAGGATGGATCTTATCGGGGACTATCAATCAACCGAGCGAAGCCCGGTGTACTCGAACTCACCAGTGTCACGGAGATGCCGATCTTCCCGATCTGGTGCAGCGATTTTGGCGTCAGGAGGAGGTGAATCCCACCGCTGTTCCGCTCTCGGCGGATGAGCGAGAAGCCGAGGGTCACTTCGTGCGTACGCACTACCGCCACGAAGACGGACGTTACGTGGTCCGCCTCCCGCTTAAGGCGCCTCTCCCGGGTCTTACGGCCACGAGGCGTTCCGCGGCCCGCCTCCTCGAGCAGATGGAGAGACGGTTCGCCGGGGATGCTCAATTCGGCCGGCTCTATCACGACTTCATGCGGGAGTACGAGGTCCTAGGACACATGTCAACCTCTCCCCCCGCGCTCGCAGCCGCGAATCCGGGGTGCTTTCTTCCTCACCACGGCGTGAGGCGAGAATCCAGTTCCTCGACGAAACTCCGGATCGTATTCAACGGATCATCGAGGGTCCCGACCGGAGAAAACCTCAACCAGCACGTCCGAGTAGGGCCTAACCTATTGCCCGCCCTGGCCGATGTGCTTCTTCGTTGGCGAGTCCACCGGTACGTCCTAACGTCCGATGTGGAGAAGATGTATCGTCATATCGGTTCCCGCTGCGGGAGTGGTCGGCCAACGATCCCGTCTTGCTCGCTGACATCCCTCCGGAGCATAGGACAAAGCACGAGTCGCTCTCCTGGAAGCCACAGGAATGTCACGCCACGCTCGGTCTTCAATGGCACCCCAGTTGGATTGCTTCTCCTTCTCCACCAGAGCTATCTCGGTGCCTACCTACACAAAAAGGTCAGTATTATCCTTGACAGCCCGTTTATTCGACCCGCTCGGATGGCTCGCTCCTAGCGTAATCCGGGCGAAAATCCTATTTCAATCGACCTGGCTCCAAGGGATCGACTGGAACACCCCGTTGGACGAAGCCAGCCTCCGACTTTGGCGAGCCTTCCAGGAGGACCTCCCCCGATTGGAGGAAATTCGCGTTCCCAGGTACGTGCATCTCGATGCGACGGACGCATCAATCGAACTCCATGGCTTTGCCGATGCCTCTGAGCGAGCGTACGCCGCAGTCGTTTATATACGGACGGAAATCTGCGGAGAAATAACGGTTGAGCTCATCACGGCCAAGACCAAGGTCGCCCCTATTAAACAGGTTACCCTACCTCGCTTGGAGTTGTGCGCGTCGACGCTGCTCGTCCGTCTGGTGGCCCACGTCCAGCATACTCTCGGAGCATCAGCCGTCCCAATCCATCTGTGGTCCGACTCTACCGTCGCTCTCGGATGGATCCGAGGACATCCATCGCGCTGGAAGACGTATGTGGCTAACAGAGTGGCGGAAGTCCAGTCCACGTTACCGGAAGCTCAATGGCATCATCTCCCAGGATCGGAGAATCCCGCCGACTGCGCATCGCGGGGGACCTCGCCGAGCGAGCTAGTCGATCACCCGCTCTGGTGGCAAGGCCCCCCCTGGCTAAAGGCTGACCCATCTTCGTGGCCGGCCGCCATGATTAAGGGACTCGACGACAACCTTCCAGAAGAGCGCTCCAGGTCGCATGCTGTCGCGACTCAGCCACCGCCGGACGACGAACCCGACGAACTCCGGCGATTCTCATCTTTTAATCGCCTGCTGCGAGTTACGGCCTGGTGCCGGCGATGGCTCCGACGACGGAACACGACTCGACCTCCGACGGCCGACAAAGACCTGTCTCCTCCTGTCGACGGGCTCGCGGCCGCCTAGTACAGCGATGCGTGCCTCGCGTGGATCCGAGTGGTGCAAGCTGAAAATTTTAAGTCAGAGTTAACATCGCTCTCGCTGGGCACCGCCCTGACAAGAAAAAGTTCACTTCTCCGATTGACTCCTTTCGTAGATCCGCAAGGCATCTTCAGGGTCGGCGGGCGGATCAAACACGCCCTGCTGACTTTCGACGAGAGACATCCCGCCATCCTCCCCCGGTCGTCTCACTTCACGTGGCTGGTCGTCGAGGCCTGTCACCGACGGACGCTACACGGTGGAGTCCAACTCACCCTCGGCTCAATTCGCCAGCGATATTGGATTCCTCAGGAGCGTCGCCTGGTGAAAGCGGTAATCCAGCGGTGTGTCACCTGCGCACGATGGCGGGCGGCCACGCAGCAGCAACTAATGAGTGATCTGCCGCGGCGCCGAGTCCCGCCACTTCCGCACGGCCCTTTCTAAACACCGGCGTGGACTACGCCGGCCCCATCCAGCTGAGGACGACCAAGGGACGCGGTCACCGCTCCTACAAGGCGTTCATCGCGGTCTTCGTATGCCTAAGTACGAGGGCCGTGCACCTCGAGGTAGTCTCGGACTATACTGCCGACGCGTTCCTGGCTGCATTGCGGCGCTTCACCTCACGCAGAGGTATCTGTCGCAGCCTCCACAGCGATTGCGGTACTAATTTTGTCGGGGCCGATGCCCAATTGCGTGCGCTTTTCAGTGCCAGCAATCCGGAACAGCGTCAAATAGCCGCTCAACTGGCCAACGAGCAGATCCAGTGGCGTTTTAATCCGCCGGCGGCCCCTCACTTCGGCGGCATCTGGGAAGTGGCGATCAAGTCGCTCAAGCATCATCTTCGCCGCGTACTGGGGGAAACCACGCTTACATTCGAGGAGATGAGCACCCTCCTCGCGCAGATAGAGGCCTGTCTGAACTCGAGGCCGCTTCAAGCTCTATCCGACGACCCGGACGACTTAGCGGCCCTGACATCGGGCCATTTCCTAATAGGATCAGCCCTGAACGCCATCCCCGAACCGAGCCTGCTGGAGTCGCCGATCAGCCGATTGACACGGTGGCAGCTGCTCCAAAGGATGCGCGATCACTTTTGGGAGCGATGGTCGCAGGAGTACTTGCACTCCCTTCTCCAGAGACCGAAGTGGTGGGCCGCCAACGACCAGGTTCGAGTCGGTCGACTCTGCCTCATCCGCAGCGAGAACGCACCGCCGACTCACTGGCCTCTAGCGCGAATAACACGATTGCATCCAGAGGAGGATGGCCGGACTCGCGTGGTCTCCGTTCGCACCGCTGCCTTGGAGTTGACGCGACCGATCGCGAAAATCATCCTCCTGCCTGTAAGCGACTCCGACACACAGGAGGAACAACGCGCGTAACCGAGCGTGAAGCTCCTCACGCTTCTCTTAAAAAAAATTAATATATTAATCACACATCGCTAATATCCAACACAAATTTGTTAATGATAACTCGTGCTCGTTAATCCTTTTAAAAAATTTTAATTACCTCTAATTCAAGATTGACGCGTAAAAAAAAATCTTGTTTGCCACCTGTGTTATCAACGCGGCCATTTCTTTATTATTGAGATGCAACGTTTTATTCATACTATTTCACATTCGTTCGCTTATATAAAATATGAATATCTGTGTGGCTTCATATGGTAACTTCTGCAGTACTTGAGTTGAAAGCACTCGCGCGACGTTAGGCTAGGTCGTGATTTACATCCCGGGCCGATAAGCACCGATAGCGTCGCACAGCACATTCCACGCCGAATAATACTTCCTTCGCTCTTCTCGCTCACGACCACTCCAATCGTCGCCGCTCTTCACGTAATCCCGCGCCTTCGTCTGACAACACGTGCGGATTTAATGCGAGTACCATTCATACTGCACATTACGATTAAACCGCGACTAACAACGCTCCGGCAGTCCGCCCGCATTACCACGTGCGCGTAGTAGCAGGCAGCGCCGTCATTCACGCGTGAGTTCAGCGACGGCTCACCGAGAGGGCCGCTCGGGCCCCGATACCGGTTAGTAAACTTTTCGCCAAGACGCTCCCGGCGAGACGGGCGGAATGTTCGAAATTGAGCGAGAGAGGATAATCGAAGGCTTAAGATTAGTCAAAATTGCCACGCAAAAACGTCTCACGTCATGCCGCAGCTCGCGCAAATCGCAGGACATGGGCCTGTCGCCACACCGCACCAATCACCTCGGCGACCGAAGCCAGTACTATCCAATCAGGGGCGGTCACCCTTGATAACAAGTAATTGTATTTCTAAACAATTAATGCCCTTCTGGAAAAATCCAAACCTCTTAGAAACAAACAACTTTAAAAATAAAACAGTAAAACGGAAACTGGTTGATATCTCGACTGTCCGGGATTTTTCTAGAAGGGCATTACCAAATAAATACGCGGCGCGCTCGGGACTCCTCAGATTAATTTCGACGCGTGTACGCTATTCTACAGAACAAAAAAAAGGCTATCTCTCGCTTAACGAGGAAATCGAATTTTGCGAACCTGTTTCGGTTAGTGATTCCGTCGCTTGCGGATTAAATAATCTCGAAAATTCAGTATAGGAATTTAAACTGTATATAACTGTAAATAGTGCAACGTCCGTTTATTATATTAAAAATAATTGTGCCGCTCAAACGAAAGAGTAAAAATTTCTTTTCGAGTTGTACTCGCGCATTCCTAAAGAGAGACTCCTCGCTAGCTCGGTACTCTTCGTTCCCGAGTCCTACTTCGCTCTCGCACATTATTGCTGGGTCCAAATTTTTGGCGCCCAACGTGGGGCCACGCCGAAGGAATTATCGAGGAGATGAATATTGGCGAGAGAGAGAGAGAGAGTATTGTAGTTAAAAATTTTTTTTTGTGTGTGTGCTCGTCTATCGAAGTCAACGTTTTGTGAGTGAATAATTTATGTATTTCTAGATCGTCTGTTCACATTTCCTCTTCTTTTCTTTTCTCTTCTTCTCGTGAGTTTTTGGGATAGTGAGGAAATTTACCGTGCAGTGAGTTCAAGTGATAGTGCGGCGCTGTGATTCTGGGAATTTGTGGGGAAACTATCTGACTCTAAAAACGTCGTTTGTGAGTATTGGTTAGAAGCTGTCGAGGTTTCTGGAATTTGTGAGCCATCGGGGAAAATATTGCCGGCTACCGTACTGATGCGCATTATATAATTTCGCGATTTTAAAATTTCGTTTCGCTCTAATCATTTTAAAGTACCGACCGTCAACCGAAGTTTTTTTTTGGTTCTTTTTTTGGGTGCCCTATATTGAATAACGTATGATTCCCGTTTACCGTTTTTCTGTATTGCGCCGAATTCCGATCCGTTTATGTGACCTCTGTTCATACCGCGTCCGCGTGATATTGAGTTCGAATTCCCGGTCCGTTACCGAGCTTCTTATTTTCCGCTTTCTTTTAGCATACCGTCATTTACCGTATCCTCGATTGTAAAATTACTGCCGATGATGAGAGTATCTCACTAGTTCGATTATTATAGGCTGATATTGCCCTGGTACCGTGCTTTGGACCACTATATGTTATACCAACTTTTATTGTATAATTAGTATATTTATCCCTATTATTCAACTATAAATGTATTAGTCTTAAATCTCCGAAATATATATGTGTGTTAATGTCCACACGGGTATGTTTTTTCTTTGTCCCTGACTACCTCTCTCTCGACTTTACCCTAGACTAAGAACATTCAAGACCCGCGACTATCTGCCGATTTTGGACTCGAAACCTAAGGTACCGTTTTTATCGCTACCGCGGCGCATGGACATGCGCCTGGCGCCCAACTATATTTTTCGTTACCGTTGCTACCGACTTAAGTGTACCTAAGTACCTTGATACCGCTTATCACCTGTTTTATCCGAGTTATTTAAATTGCACGCTTCCCTCTCCGGATCAGCGTTTCGGAGCAGGAAAAGACGTCGCAAATTTTTGGCGACACATTATTGCTGGGTTCGACACAGAGTATCATTCTATCTTCGTTGTTCATTGGCATTGAAAGAAGATCGAACGATACTTGCTGGAAAGCTCCTATTATATAGAAGATTAAGTTAAAAAAAGAAAATAATTTTTTAAAAGTTAGATTAAGTTTAGATTAATAAAAAGTAAAAACTTACCTATATAATGGCACAGAAGTAAAATTTTGTACTCCTTTTGCTTTATATCTCGTGTTATTACACGAAACAATAACGTACCATATTTTATTTCACTTATTTTTTTTTTAACTCTGAAAAATCTTGTATACACCTCTAAGTCAAAGTAATACACAGTCAGAATCTCTCAGAACCAGACTTCTATTTAGAAGTCTGTGCTCAGAACTCAGAACTCAAGTTAGGTTAGGTGATTAGTTCTTGACGTGGCCATTTGGTACCTGGAGGCGCTGAGATCTTGGATAGCGCTTTTACATGGAAAAATGGGGCCATTAGCAGTCCAGAGTATGGTCATGACTATATAGTCAAAGGTCCACGCAGTGAATCTTCCATAACGCGTGGACGCAGTGTGAATCTTTCATAACGGAAAGTCTCCTCCCAGCGCGGCTATTTTGTTTTTCTCTGTGCTATCTTTTGTTCTTCTTAGTGATAACGTGAACCCGTACGGACATGTTTTTCTTACTTCCGTAATTTTTCAAGTTATTATAGGAGTTTTGAAGAGTTTTCAAGAATATTTCAAGGATTCAAGGAATTATTTTCATTTATCCAGTATCTGAGGTAAGTAATTTTTCATATAACAATTAATTTCGATACCGGCCTTTCATTCTCAATTTTCTTTCCATTTTTCATCCATTTACGCCTTAGAACATACGTACAATGACATATATACTAGACCAAGCATTTCCTCAGGGAAGTGAAGTCGAAAATTGGCAGTTTAAGGCAAAGACAAAGTGAGAACGTTGAATGGCCTCTGTGCTTTCTCGTCCTATAGACTGTCATTGCTTCCTGTACAATAGAATTAAAAAGAAAGCATCAGATCTGTTATAAGTATACGTCATTGCATATACATATAATGTCTAGTTATATACGTTACTGCATATACAAGGTGTTTCCTCTAACTGCAGCACTTAGAATATCTCTGTTTCCTTTGATGATACACAAAAAGTCAAAGGCGAAAATAGTTTGATTCAAAGCGACTAATATTCTGATAAGCGAAAATCTTTTTTTAATGTCACCTTTTACGAGATTTCAAGATCATCGACTTTTTTTTAAATGAGATTGCATATTTCCATTAACGCAGTGTGATGTAGCTTATAAAAAAACAAATTCAACCATCTAGGATATGTTGACCTTCAAATGACTTTGAATTACAAAAATTTATTCACTTACGTCACCTGCCGAAAGCAACGTATTTTTTGTTCTAAAGTGTAATAAAAGTCGCAAAGATGTGACACCAGGTATAGTAAATTGAAATAAATATTGAAACTGACAATTAGTTTGCCGTGTGTGTGATGATATTGATAAATAATACATATACATATATTTTACCAACTTGATGTTATATGCTATTTCTTTTCACTACACAAGTCGAAATTTTGCTCCTATTTTGATCTATGCAATTTTCTATCTAAAATCTATATTTTTATACTTTAACAGTCAAATCATCTCCTTCGATACTATTTGAAATCATGTTTAGGGAAAAAACAGTATAAAATTTATTGAATGTTACAGTACAAAGATGCACCGATTTTCTATAGATTAAAATTATTTCCGTTTTCTAAACATTCTTGATATGGCACAGACACAAATGGTGCTCTGATGTTGTGTCAATAGCATACTGAATGAGTTTCAATTTAGCTCGGTAGTCTCAATGTATGTATATATAATTGAATGTTTCTATTCAAAGTATGTTTACAAACATTCAGGTAATACAGTTGTACGCGGAAAGACATCCTGGCTTACATGACAAAGTCTTTGCCTCAACGATTTTGAGAATAGACGGAAATTCTGCAAGTAGACTTTACAAACAAAAACCTAGATGTACCTTTAAAAAAATCTAAAGATGTACCTTTTTAAAAGGTGCATCTTTGTACTGTAACATTCAATAAATTTTATACAGTTATTTCCCTAAACATGATTTTTGTGATTCAAAGTCATTTGAAGATCAACATATTCTAGACGGTTGAATATGTTTTTTTATTAGTCTAGTTTACACCGTTAAATTGGTTAGTACGCGCATCAAGTTGGTACGGACTAAACATTTACGTCCCTGTTACACCGATCCATCTAAAAACAGGTTAAGTTAGGTTCTTAATCCGGATAAAGTTTTTATTCATTTTCACTGTTTTTCCAGTTATAAAAACTTCTAAAGCCTGAAAGCCTTCTAACCTTTTTAACCTTAACTTAACAGTGGCCTAGTTTACATCGTGCATTTGATACGCGTATCAGGTACTATATTTGTATCAAATTCGTACTAAATATTTAGTACGCACGATGTAAACGCTGCCGAATCAATTTGGTACGAACGTATCAAGTAGGAGTATCGTACTAAACTGACGCGTACCAAATGATACAAATGGCGATGTAAACGCATGAAACGCATTTTGGAGGGAATTTAGCATTGAGCATAACCTCAATGCTAAAAGCTAAAAACCGGTGTGACTTATGGCTCTCAAATTAAGTAAAAATGTTTTGTAGAAAAGGATTAAATTGGGGGGATTGTCCCGATTGCGCACATTACGGATCGGACACAGCGATATTTCCCGATCGGACACAGTCCCGATTGGACACAATCCCGATCGGACACAGTCCGATCGGGATTGTGTCCGATCGGGACTGTGTCCGATCGGGAAATATCGCTGTGTCCGATCCGTAATGTGCGCAATCGGGACTCACTCAAATTGGGGAGAGGAAGAAACCCGAACATTTTTAGAGTTATGTATTGACAGACAAATAATTTCATTAATGGACGGAAAGAAACATAAACATGTAGATATTTTCAACTCATTAGTAGAGGATATGGAAAAAAAGATTTTTTTAAAACAGCCCAACAGATGAAATTGAAGTTAAAAAATTTAAAACTGGCTTATTATAAATGTAAACGTGAAAATAACGTTAGTGGTGCAGCAAGAAAAACCTGTCCATTTTATGAACAAGTAGACATTTTGTATAGTACTCGGCCAAATGTGCAAGTTCTTAACGATTCTTCAGGAATCGACACTACTAATATCCCAAATGAATCATGTAAGTATCATAATTAATTTATACGTATAAATCATTCTTTTCTACTTTCTTTCACTTCAATTATATTTGTCATATAATCATATATTATAATAAAATAAACGCAACTTCTGAACAGTAAAAATGTCATATAAACATACCTGAACAATTTAATTATTTTCTTATTTTCTTGTTATCCTCTACTCCTTTTACTTCTTACCCCGTTTACTTCTTACTACTTCTTGTTATATCCTCTGCTTTTTTTCCTGTTTACTTCTTATTAGAATATTTTTTATCCTTTTACTTCTTCTGTTCCTTTCCTGCGATTATCAAACATAATCATAAATTACAATATATATACATATTTATATATATAAATCATTCTTTTCTACTTTTTTCACAAACTAATTTGTTCTCTGACAGAACCTGATTTATATAATATAAGAATTGTATATAGAAAAAAAATGTAATATAGTAAACACAAGCTAACAGCAACGTAACATCAATGTTATAATTTCCCACTCAACAATGTAACTGTTACGTACAAGGCATGTTACATTGCAGTTACATTGTTGAGTGGGAAATTATAACATTCATGTTACGTTGCTGTTAGCTTGTGTTTACTGGGTAGATTTTAAATAATCAATTTAATAGTTATATTTTATATATGACAAATGTTATATATGACAAATATAATAAAATATCATATATAATAAAATAAATAACGCAACTTCTAATCATATAAACATACCTGAAGAATTTAATAATTATTTTTTTCTTATCCTCTGCTTTTTTCCCCCCGTTTACCTTTAATTAATATTAAAGGTTCTTATCTTCTTCTATATCACACTTCTAACACTATATCATACGAGACGTACATACGAGCCACAATAATTCAGTGGCGCCAAAATATGTCACCATAGTAATCGCATCTAAACTAAAGCCGGCCACACACATTTACGGACAGCCGAATCAAACAACGCGATTGGTCGAATCCTTACGTTACGATTACGGAAAGTGTGTGACCGGCTTAAAGGCCTACATTTGTGCAATTCATCTAAATAGGCCTTTAATTTGGATGTCGTCACCATGGTTACCCTGCTCAGTGATCTAGTTTGCATTATCACGCTCTGTTGCATTATTACGTCGAGACTTCGAGTGCATTACGCCAAGATTCCATCGAGAGTGCATCTAATAATTATGCCAAAAGAAGCGAAAAATGCGAAAACGCAAGAGGTAAGTAAATAGAAATACAGATAGAGATAGAGAAATAGAGAGAGATAGAGAGAGAAAGATAGAAGAAGAGATAAAGAGAGAGATAGAGAAATAGAGACAGATAGAAAGAGAGAGAGAGTGAGAGAGAAAGAGTGGGAGGGGAGAGAGAGAGAGAGAGATTAACTGATTGATTGATTGATTGATTGAGAGAGAGAGAGGGAGAGAGAGAGGGAGGGGGAGAGGGAGAGAGAGAGAGAGAGAAAGCATTATTTATTGAGCGCTCTGGGACAAGTCCCCTCAAGCGCATGATACAGGCTTTAAACAAGTAGGAACAACAATATAAAGCAGTTCAAAGTGAAAAATTAACATGATTTGTACACATATATACATCAACATGAAAATAATTAATTCTAAAATATTCATAAGCAAAATTGAGAACCATAGTGCGGATTACGACTGATTACAACTGATTTAGGCCGGGGGGAATTCCTAATAGGTATTCATTCAGTTCATGTTTAAATTTGCCACCGGTTACAAGAACCCGTAGCCGATTAGGAAGGTTGTTCCATAGTCTAGCCGCGCTCAGTCTAAAAGAGCGTTTGTAGAAGTCAGTTCAACTGTGAGGCACCAAGAGCAGATCATCAGCAGTCATTGCAGCTCTACTAGTAGTCGCAGTTCTGTATTTAAGTTGGTCGTAAATGAGTTTTGGCTGTTGGTGTCTCAGGATACTAAACAGCAGGCATAGCGCGTGATAGTCTCTTCTGCCCCCGATCTTGAGCCAGCGAAGTCCTGCATAATAGGGTGTAATGCTGACATCTGCACGAATACGGAAAATAAATCTGATGCAGGCGTTTACCGCGCGATATAGTTTGAGATCGAGTTCCGCCGTGATGTTTGTAAAGGCAGCGACACAATAATCGATGTGCGGGAAGACTAGTGATTCGACAAGTCTTTTTTTAGAGCATCGGGTAATAAGTGCGCACACAACTTGAGCCTGTATAACGTCGAGCGGACTTTGCCTGTGGTGTTGGAGACTTGTCGATCCCAGGATAAATTATTCGAGATCCACACTCCCAGATACTTGATGTGAGTTGCATACTCTATTGATGCATCAGCAACCGTGATACGCGGAGTAGCAGCAAGATCTATCGCGTTAATGTATTTCGAAGTCCCCATTATAATAGATTGTATTTTGCCCGCATTCAGAAGCAGCTTATTAGAGACTGCCCACTCAAGGATGGCATCAACATCGTCATTTACTCTACGTATTCCCTCCTCCAGGTCAACAGGTTTGCAGTGGTAGTAGATTTGCACGTCGTCAGCATAGATGTTGTATTGGCAATATCTTAAAGCTCCCCCGAGATCAGCCAAGTATAGCGAGAACAGCAATGGACCCAGCACTGAGCCATGAGGAATGCCCATCCGCGTGGTCATTCTTAAAGACATTTGGCCACTTGCATTGTCACGTACCACCTGGGATCTTTCAGTCAGATATGTGAAGATCCAGTCTAGCACTCCCTGCGAGAAATCGAAGCTTCTCAGCTTGCTGATAAGAGTGAAGTGTTGTACGCGATCAAAGGCCTTTGAAAGATCAAAAAAGGCCGAGATAGTGACTATTCTATTATCAGCGGCTTGCCTAACCTCGTCAAGCATCCTGATGAGGCACGTCTGCGTTGAATGGTGCCCACGGTAGGCGAACTGGCACGGATTTAAAAGATCTCGATCCGTAAGATATCGATGCATCTGCTCGCAGGCGACTCTCTCCAGCGCTTTTGACAAGGCAGGCAGAATCGAGATTGGCCTATAGTCCTGCATCTTCTTTGGATTTTTAATCTTGGGAATCGGACAGACGATGGCTGTCTTCCACGATTCCAGGAAGATTCCGTGCATGAGCGAGAAGTTGAATAAATGCTCCAGAACGGGTATGATGCATGGCAGTGCGGTCTTGATAAGAGCTGGAGACATTCCGTCACTGCCTGTAGCGTTAGACCCTGCTTTGTGTAGGGCCCTCCAAATGGCCGACGCTGAAACATAACTCCAGTATAGTTTGCTGTCATCGAAGTCACTCACCGGGGAGCAGTGTAGTCCACAATCAGATGCACTCTCCCCAGAAAAGTAGTTGTCAGTAGGACCATCAGGCATGGCCGTGAAGAACTTGTTGAGTTCATCCACAGTGCAAGCAAGCTTCAGAGTGTTGGCTTTGGATTTAACGAGTCCGAGGTGTCTGAGCTTGCCCCAGATGAACGCGGCGCCTCTCGCATTACTAAAGGCCTCCAGGTAGTGAGCACTTTTAGCCGACCGTATCAGGTTCTGAGCTGCGTTGCGCTTAGTCTTGTAAGTGTTGTAATTAATGTCGTTTCTACTTCTTCTCTATACTCTTCTGGCAAGATCTCTAGCTCTCATTGCATTCCTTATGTCATTGGTAAGCCACGGTGCAGGTAGATGTTGATAGCAAATTTTCTTCTGTGGTGCGTGCCTGTCGTAGCAACGGAGCAGTTGAGAGTTGAGGATCTCGATTTTTTCGTCGATGTTATTAGATGCAAAGAGATCCAACCAATCCACGTTCAAGATGTCCTGACGAAAGAGTTCATCGTTGAAGTTCCTGAAATCCCTGCAGGTCACTGATCTGTTTGCACGTCCTTGTAATTTGATGTTATAGGTGACGTGAATGAGATCGTGAGCCGACAGAAATGAGACGTCTCTTTGACCATAGCTCTTGACCTGGCCGAGTCGTCAACGATACAGAGGTCGATGAGTGTACTTGAGTATTGCAAATTATGGGTGGATTGGTAAGGTACCAGAAAAAGGCTGGATGAAGAGACGAAAGAATTGATTAGCTGGCTATCATAAGTGATCACATTCATGTCAGCATTAAAGTCACCCATTATCACAGCGTGCATATAGTTGGCCTGAAGTTCCATAAAGAGGTCGAAGAAGTCCTGAAGACGACCAACATTCGGCGGCCGGTATACAGTGGCCAAGTATGCAAGCGGAGCCCTGTAGACGTCCCTCGACGATGATGTACTCCGGTTCACTCTCACCAGAACAGTCCGAATGCTTCAGAACAGTGGCATCTAGTGTCTATTATGTAAAGACCTACACCTCCCCCAACTCTACCTTGTCTGTCGCATCTGAACAATGTGTAACCCGGCAGATGAGCCATTGAATCGTGCACACTGGATCTCAGCCACGTCTCCGACATGCAAATGATGTGATAGCCAGAATCACTAAAAAAGTCGCAGAATTCGTCAAAATGTGCCAGTAGAGATTGACAGTTGACGTGACATATTCTTAGGTCCTCCGCAGTGATGTCAGGATCAGCCATAGTTGGTGTTGACAATCTTGTCCTTGATTTTCTTGCCAAGAATTGGACATTTGGTTGCGTCCAGTGCTGAATGAGCGATATCCGACGTGGCAGCACCGCTCAGCCCTCGACAATTACAACATATTGGTGGTTGGTCTTTTCTCTTACAGTCTTTGGATTCATGTGGCTCTAAGCAGTGATCGCACGAAGGCATGGCTTTGCAGTCCCTCGCGAGGTGTCCAAAAGCAAGACATCTAAAACATTGTAGTATACGAACATGATCAGCGAAGTTACAAGCCGAAAAATGCAAGAAGATACGGCCACGGTTGAAGAGAGCTCTGCGAGACTTCTATCACACAACTGGTCGTACTCCTATTTTGCTTCAAAGGATAGATGTATATAATCTTGACGTCATCATTATGGAAGCCATTTAAATTTTGTGCCATTAGGTCTCTCTTAATGTCTTCGAGGCACATGTCAGCAGGCATTCCACGAATTATTAGCCTTGGTAATTATTTGATATCACTAATCTTGAGTCCTATTTCTGCTAGACCAGTGCATGCTTTAATTTTGTCGATATCAGGTGTGCGAGCAGTTACTTTGACGCAGTTGTTGCGAGCAAGTGTGATTTTCTCAACTCGAAGACCGCATTTAGCAGGATTTAATGCCTTATATAAAGCATCTCTGGTTTGCGAAGATGAAGTAAACTTCGACACATTTTTCTCATCTGGCATCACAAGAAAGCTAGCAGTCTTATAATTAGTCAGTTCAACCGTTGGCCCATGCGGGACACTGACAGTTGATTCTGCTGAACGGATGGCTTCAGCATAAGAGCGCGTTTTATTTGAGAGAGAGTTCGCATCATTAGGACCAAGAATAATATTGCGGTCTGTGAGATGAGTCAATACATCCTCGACGACGTTTTTCAGATTTCCTATTTCAGCGTGTCCTATTTCAGAAGCTCTGTCATCAAGCAGGTTAATCAGGGTGACTGCAACCTCCCTAAAGGCATCTCTACACGCTCGAAAGCCCGACTCGATTATTGTTTTTCTCTCAATCGTTTCTTTGCTTGCAGACAAGATTTTGAAAATGTCGTCGCAGTGCTTCTTAACTGTGTCATTGAGTGCATTGATCCTGTCCGTGTTTGTAGCGCTTATTGGCGTTTTTGCTAGTCTGAAACTAGACGGTCGCTTCAACAGTCCTCGCTTCGCTGCGCCGCTGTCGTCGGATCCCCTAGATTCAGCGCCACTGTCATCCCCCCCTCCGACCCCACCAGCAGCACGCCTAGTCCTTACATTCCCCGCACCAACGATGTCCGCTCGTGTCTCCATCACGCATGCGCCCTCACGAGGGCCGACAAGCGTGACAGAGAGAGAGTGAGAGGGAGGGAGGGAGAGAGTGACAGGGGATGAGAGAGAGAGAGAGAGAGACAGACAGAATGGAAGGGGGAGGGGCAGAGGGAAGAGAGAGAAGAAAATTAAAATTTTTTTTTAGGATGATGACCAAATCAGCCTGGAAACGGAGAATGATCTCCTTAAAGCTGAATTAGTGAACATTCAGCAGCAATTAAATGCGGCTTTAGCTGCGAATAAGCAGCTGCCGCTGCAACAGCAGCCGCAGCAGCAGCTGTTGCAACAGCAGCCGCAGGAGCAGCCAATGCAACAGCAGCCGCAGGAGCAGCCGCTGCAGCCGCAGCAGGAGCAGCCTCAGCAGGAGCAGCTGCATCAGGAGCAGCCACTCCTTAAAAAAAATAATGTGCAATGTAAGTGTAAAAATAAATAATTAATCATATTAAGTACAATAAGAATATAATAATATAAATATAATAATGTGTTATTTCTTTTTGTTACAGTGAAACTGAAAACTGCCCGTTGGGAAAGAGGGGGACGAGGGCGGCGTTCAGATCGCGGACGCGGTCGCAGAGGAGGAGGACGTGGAAGAGGACATGGAGGGAACACAATAGTTATACATATGTAGTAAGTATATGATAAATATGTAGTAAAATATTTTAAAAAAAATTTTAATAACGTTATTTAATTATTATAACTTTTAATTTACAGAAATGCTTAGTGTTCATTGGACATATGGCCCAAACGTTGGTGCGAGTGTTCTCAAATTTTTTAATACGATTCATCATCGAGGCTATTTCGTCAGCTCTCGGAGGCCCTGCCAAGAACATTACTAAGAGAGTATCCTTCGTGGACAGCGATACGACGACACTCCACGTGTTTTAATCAATCCTATGCATTTCGAAACAATATACCTTTTATTTGTAACTAACATGGTGGACAGAGTATATAGAGAAAATAAAAAACAGTTTACATAAAAAAATAATAAAAAAATAAAAATAATTAACTCATATGTGTATTATTATTAGAGTGAGTGAGTGAGTGAGAAAGAGAGAGAGAGGATGGGAGGGAGGTGGAGGGAGAGAGGGAGGGAGTTCGGATTTTTACTAAGTCCCCTAAGTGTGACTTGTTCACGCTTAGCGGGGCTCGAACCTTTGCCTTGTTCACGCTTGGCGAAGGGGGTTCCCATCACTGGGAATAGTAAAGTGCAGAGCTACTGCAACCGAACGCGTCCCCAGGTGGCGGATAGGGGAACGGCCTCCAGATATGGAGGTTGGCTGCGAATAACCCTTTGGGGGAATAAGCAGTCGCGGACCAAAAGCGGTGGTGTTAACCCGATAGCGGGGTGGGCTTTCCCCCTGGAAAGGGAAGTTCTATAAAAAGCCCCAATGCTAGGGTCACCATGACAAGGCGGATGAGTATCGCCTTTAAATAAACACTCCAACTCCCGGGTAGGTCGGACCCGTTAGTCTAGGAAGACAACTGGCCTAAGGGACGCTACCCCCGACAGAAAAGCAACTTCAAGAACTATGGAGATGGATTTCGTGAAAGAGAAGGACTTACCGGCCCAGGGTGACGGACCACCCAGGGCCCGGCGGGGGGGGGATACTGTCCCAGTTCTCCCCCCGTCGTCGTCGAACGATGGGCCAACTGTCGGATCTTCGGCGAGTCTGGCAGCGGAAGAAGATATCGTCGTGGCTTGCGAGCCTTCGGAGCGGTCTACGGTGGAGGTTAGAGAGGTTCCTGGTTCTTCGGAACCCGTTCAGCTTCCGGAAATTCGTCTCATTAGAGTGGATGAGGGAGGGAGCTTTCGGTCTCCCGTTCCTCCGGATGCGGCCGAGGGCGGAGTGCAGCAGGCAGTGTCATCCCGAGGGGAGTACGGATCCCCGCCAACAACGAGGTGGGCTCAGTCCAGTTCCATAGAGGTATCGGACGAAGAGGATGTTCCCGGGCCTTCAACCAGGAAGAGGAAGTTGAAGTCCGCGACCTGGAACCGTGCGGCTAGAGGGGACAGGGCCAAGCGGGGCAGGCCCCCCACTACAGGTGAGTGGGTTAACCTGTCCAAGGCCAAGGCCGAATATGTCGCGTTAAAGGAGAGAGAGTTGGAGTTGGACGAAATCGAGGATATGCTCGATCCTTCCAAACTCCCGAAATGGACGAAAGCCAAGCAAAACCTTCCCACGGTGGGTGAGCTTAGGGGCGAGCTCGTGGACTCCTCTCCGTCGGAGATTAGGAAGGGAGTTGCCCCGTTGCTTCTTTTTCTAGAGAAACTCTCGGATAAGTCGTCCGGTATTAGTGGCCGAATTGTGCACGAGCTGAGATTAAACACTCGCAAATTAGAGGCGGCGATTGCGGAGTTGAGCGATAGGGCCGTCCAGGATCGGAGGGATCTCGATCGCCAGAGATCCGCTAGAGGGTACTTGAGGAAGAGTGTCGAGAGGCTCGAGGGGGAGTTGAGCGAGGCTCGTTCTCAGATCGAGTCCTTGAGGTCCTCCTCCTCCTTCTCCGTTTGCAGTCCCCCGCGAAAGAAGCCGAAATGCTTGGTTAGAAGTGTGGGCACACAGATGGAGATTGGCGAGGGTAGTTTATTGGATCCCGTCAATGTCCCCCTCCCTGACTCACCGGTTATGTTGAAGAGGGACACTGTTGACAGGGGATGTTCCCCCGTTTGGAAGATTGATGGTTCGGCGCCACCGCTTGCTCCCGGGGGCGTCGGGGAAGCCGGAGCTGGGTCCGGATTCTCTGGGAACCGGGACCTTACGGCCCTGGAGCAGAGTCTCCTAGAACATATAGAGACCTTGTTCGCTCAGAGGGACTCGATTCAGGAGGATTTAGGTCGCATTAGGAAGGGGTTAGAGAGTCCCCGTAGGGGTTCTCTATCATTGGCGGCCGGAGATGGTTCCAATGTTATCGTGGACAGAGGAAGAAAGAAGAGGAAGAAGAAGAAGGACAAGAAGAAGGATGTGAGGAAGATTGGTGACGGTGACAGTAGTGTAGTGGATCCTCTGACGCGAGTGCCGCCGGCGCGTGTGTCTGTGCCTGTGCGAGTGTCCGCTGGGGGGATGCTCGGTTCTGTGGCCTCTGGAACCGATGATGATGGCTGGACCCCGGTTCTTGGAAGAAGGGCCGCAAGAAGGGCTGGAGGGATGACTCGTCGCGCGGGGCTGGTATCTCAGACCGGGCCTGCGTCCCGCACCCGAGGAGTCGGAACAGTTGGAACGACTGGGGGGGACTTGGAGCCTGCTGCCCTGCCGACTGCCTTGCCGACTCGTGCCATTGCTCCAGCTAAGGTAAGAAGAAATAATATTAAGCGCAAGTCTAAACCTCGCCCCTCGACCACAGCGGTGGTCTCCGTCACAATTAAGCCGGGGGCTGAGTTAACATATAGAGACGCGATGGTCGAAGCCAGATCCAAGATTGATCTTGCTAAGTTGGGAATCTGCAATTCTCGACTCAAACAATCGGCGACTGGCGGGATACTTATACAGATCCCTGGCAGAGATCGGGCTGCGAGGGCTGACGATCTCGCCAGCCACATGAACGCGATTCTGAGCGAGAAAGGCGTAGTCGTCGGCAGGCCGGCTAAATACGCTGAGCTTCGCGTCAAGGGGATCGATGTGTCGGTCTCGAACGAGGAGGTGAGAGAGGCGGTTGCCAAGGTGGGCGGATGTAGGGGGGATGAGATCCGAACGGGTATTATCCGTTGCGCCCCTTCTGGACGGGGGTCGGTCTGGGTCAGGTGTCCCGTCCTCGCCGCTCGGAGAGTTGTGAACGAGGGAGGTGTTCGTGTGGGCTGGGGTTGGGCGAGCGCCGAGCTGCTCAGACCTCGCCCGCTAATTTGCTATCGGTGCCTGGAGCAGGGCCACGTACGTCAGCGTTGCGTCTCGAAGACTGACAGGAGTGGTCGTTGTTTCCACCGAGCACCGAGTGGAGCGATGTTCGGCCGAGCCTAGGTGCCCGCTTTGTTCGGATCTGGGACGAGCGGAGGGACACGTTTTGGGCGGTAAGGGATGTCTGTCCCATGCGGATTCTAAATGCGCAGCTAGTCAGACTGGAAGGATGAGCTCGGAGAAGGTGAGGGAAGGTGGCTCCCAGGACGGGGATGGACCCCTTCGCGTTTCTCCCGTTGAGTCTAGAGGGAGTAGTCGGAAGGACGTTGGAGAATCGGCGTGCAGTCCTGTTTCGCTGGCTCCAAAAAATGCCACTTCATCGGATGGCGCTAAAACTATCAAACGCAAAAAACATTATGGATTACGATAAGGGAAAAAGGGAAACCTTACTGCAGCAGGGGGTGCTCGAAGACCCAGCTGCCGGCGTGGAGGGCATTACCGTCCCTGGTGCCCCCACGTCGTCATCGTACGAAGGGCTGACTGGGGTGTCAACGGCGGGCACCCCAGAGGAAACGGCTACCGCCGCGGGAGGTTCCCGTGCGACCTCGGAAGTAGATCCGGAGCAAGCGCTGGTCGAAGAGATACTCCACAATGTGACCGTGGGATACGAGAGCGCATTGGATGCTCTTGAAGCCAAAACGCCACGGAGAACCGGTTTGGTTATGGAGGTGGTGGAGGAGAAGCAGGTTCCGAAGAAGAGGAAAGCTGTGGCCTCCCCGATAGTCGAGGATTTCAGCAGCGACGAGGTTGTCGCTCCTCGTATTCTTAGAGGGTCCAGGAGGAGTAGAATCGTGGACCCCACTACTACCATTGATTTGACGAGGGACTCTGCTACGCCGACTAATCCGGGGGATACTGACCTGGCGGATACCGACACGGACACGCCGGGGCCCTCTGGCCCGAAAAGGAAAGAACCCAACAAGCTTAGAAGGAAGAGGACGGTCAGAGATATTGAGTGTGATCCTGACCTCGACGAAATCACGTACGACGAACTACTCGGAATGGGGGCTAATGATGTGGGAGCCGTGGGCCTCAAGTGTATGGACCTGCTTCACGAGATGCGGGGTTTTTGTCAGGGGCAGCTCAATGGCAAGATGAAACCAAAGATCCATGCGGCCCAAAAGGTGATTAATGCCTTGGTCGCCAAGGCGGTGTCATCGTCTGCCGGGGGTTCTGCGCGCCCCGAGACGAGGCTTCGAGAGGGGACCGCGGATATGGAGGCGATCAAGGAGGAACTGAACAGTTACAAGGCCGAAAACGAAACTCTCAGGGTCGAAAACACGAATCTCCGTAGGGAGATTGCGGGGATCAGAGTCGAAATGAGGAAAATCGAGGCGGTTAGGCTCGAGAACGAAGATCTCCGGAGACAGATGGGTGAGGTCAGGAGGGATCTTCGGGACCTCAGGAGAACCGATCCTGGTAAAAAGGTGGTCTCGCAAGGAGAGACTAAGGAAGCGGGGAAACCCGAATCGCGGTGTGGATTTACCTCGGAGAGAGGTGATTTCCCGGTGGCTGGTCCGTCGGGGACGCTGGCTCCTAAATTATCGACCGGGGTCATTAAGGTTGTTCCCGCGTATGGAAATAAGGATATGAAAGGGATCGATAGACGACCGTCGAAGGTCTCGGGTAACTCGAAGGAAGCTGTGCGTGGCAAGGGCTCTTTGGAGGATGCGGGCCTTGCCATGGAGTGGGAGGCGCTTCCGCAGCGTACGCCCAGGCTCAGGCCGCGAGTGGTGGCCAACGTCCAACTGGTCCCTCCTCGCGGTTCTGTTGACTCGGACAAGGAAAGGAGCGACACGACGGAGGTCGTACGTAGTCGAGGGACGAAGGAGGGCGCGAGGGATACGGATGGCTCTCCTTGGAACTCTAGGCCCAAAGGGAGGAAGAGTAGAAGGAAGTCTGGTGGCTCGGGAAAATTGAGGGTGGTTGGCCCGAAAGATCCGGTCCCGGGCTCGGACCAGGCAAACGCGGGCAGGCCCAAATTGAATTCTAGGGTCGGAAAGAGGCTGCCTAAAACTGCGGCCGTGACTATCACCGGTAGCTCGGAAGGATTTTCGTACAAGGACGCCTTAATGAAGGCGAGACGAGAGATTTCGCTCGCGGACCTAGAGATCGGACGAACCAGGCTCAGGAGGGCGGCGAACGGGGGTTATCTGATCGAGATCCTCGACGCTAATGGGACGGACAAGGCCAAAGCGCTCAGAGAGAAGCTGAGGGTCCTGCTGCCGGAGGAACAGGCTGCCATCGCCTGTCCGACTGTCAGCTTTATTGGCCTCGACGATACGATTCTGGTGGAAGAGGTTGCTCAATTTATTGCCTCGGAGGGCCGATGCGGCGTCGAGGAGGTAAGGGTTGGCGCCCTTAGACCAATGAGGAATGGTCTAAATATGGTATGGGTTAAGTGCCCGCTCTCAGTCGCCGTTGAGATCGCGGCGAGAAAGAAGGCCTATATTGGATGGACCTGCGCGAGGGTTGAATTGCTGAAAGCTAGGCCCATCCAATGCTACAGGTGTTGGGGCTTCGGGCATGTTAGATTCGCGTGCCCGGCTAGAATAGACAGGAGTCGCTCCTGTTTCAACTGCGGCAACGAAGGCCACTCCCTAAAAGATTGCCAGCGGCCGTCCCGATGCGTTGTCTGCGCGGATGATGGCAAAAAGGACGATCACAGGATGGGTTCGGCTTTTTGCGAGGCGAATAGGCAGGTCAGATCAATGAGAACTGGCTTCGGGACCTCGGAAGTGTTTGGCCCGGATCGGAGAGGGCGCGGTGGTGCCGTAGAACGAAACAATGAGTTTCAGGGTTCTGCAGTGCAACCTTAACCACTCGTGGGCCGCTCAGGATTTGATGGAGCAGAGTATGATCGAGATAGGCGCCGGTATTGGCGTCATCTCTGAGCCGATTACGATTCCACGTACGAACTTCTGGTTCGGCAGTGACGACGGCCGGGCTGCGATCAGGTGGGTCCCGGAAGTCCTGCGACGTTCGTGCTTCCTCGCGAAGAGGGGCCAGCGCTACGTCACGGTCAGGTGCGGCGACGTACACTTAACGTCGTGTTACGTTTCCCCTAGCATAAGTCTGCACAGTTTCCAGGATTTCCTGGAGGAGTTATCGGACTCCCTCCGCGACCTCGGGGGGAAAGCGATTATATGCGGGGATTTTAATGCTAAGTCGGCCCTGTGGGGATCTCCGGTCACGGACACTCGCGGGGAATACGTCGAAGAGTGGGCGGCGGCTTACGATCTACGCATCGCCAATGTTGGCAACTCCCCGACTTGCGTTAGAACCAATGGTCAGTCCATCGTTGACTTGACGTGGACGACATCGGACGCGATCGGGCTGATAACCGATTGGAGGGTCAGGAGTGACCTCGAGACGCTTTCCGACCACGTCTACATGGTTTTCTCGGTGGGGAGTTATTTGGGACGCGCGGCTGTCGGCGAGTTGCCTCGTCGCTGGAATACGAAGAAACTGGACAAGTCGACCTTTGATCTATCGCTGTGCTGGGCCTGCCACGATGACCCGAGCGAGGGGGGAGCTTTGTCCGCGAACGAATATGCTCGATGGATCGATCGGGTTATGGAGGAGGCGTGTGACGCCTCGGCTCCCAGGGTAGGACGGAAGCGCCTCAGGAAGACGACATACTGGTGGGACCAGAATATAGCGGACCTGAGATCCGAAACCGTCAGGGCTAGGAGAATGTGGCGTAACAGGGGCCGAAACGGTAGACGTCCGAATAGTGACCTGGAAGAGGACTACAGGCGGAGGAAGAAAGAGCTGAGGAGGGCTATACGGAAGGCGAAGGGGAAGGCCTGGGCGGATCTCATTCGTACGATCGATGAGGATACGTGGGGAATTCCCTACCGTATCGTCATGAACCGTCTGAGATGCTCGGCCCCTGGTTTCACCGAGATGATCGAGCGGGGAACTTTGGATGCCTTGCTGGACGGATTGTTTCCGAGGGGTTCTGTGGCGGACGCTCCGGCTGATTGGCGGGGCTTTCGCTGGAATGACGAATGGTCAGTTACGTTGGGGGAGCTCCGCTAGTTTGTACGGACGAGGATAGTTGGGAATACGGCGCCGGGTCCGGATGGTTTTAAGGCTGTCCTGTGGAAGAAAGTCCCGGATGTTACGATCCAGCGTGTCACGGACTGTCTGAACATCTGCTTACGCGAGGGTTCTTTTCCGGAGGACTGGAAACGAGCAAGCCTTGTGCTGATACCCAAAGAGGGGAGGGTTTCGGATCAGGGTTTGCCGAAGGTTCGGCCGATTTGCCTCTTGAACAAAACGGAGAAAACGCTGGAGAGGGTGATTGCGGAACGCATCAACTATTGGTTGGACTCGAATCCGGGGTCTGGTTTGTCCGAGAATCAATTCGGCTTCCGTAAGAAGTTGTCCACTTGCGACGCGATCGCGAGGGTCAGGTCCATTACGGAGAACGCGGTCAGCGAGGGAGGGGTAGCCATCGTGGTAGGGATTGATATAGAGAACGCCTTCAATTCCCTCCCCTGGAAAACCCTGAGGCGAGTTCTCGCGGACAGGGGGATCCCCGATTACCTTCGCAGGATTATAGACTCGTACCTGTCGGACCGTCTCGTGAACTATCGAGTCATGGACGGTACGACTGTCGGAAGGAGGGTGGAGGCCGGAGTCCCTCAGGGGTCCGTGTTGGGTCCGCTGCTATGGAACCTGGCCTTCGATTCTACGCTGAGGATTGCGAGGGAACAGGGGTGTCACGTAATTTGTTACGCGGACGACACCCTCATCATCGCTACGGGGGAAGAGGTCGGCGTAGCTGTCCATCGAGCTGGCATTCAGACCGCGAGAGTGCTCCGCCAGATCAAGAGCCTTGGACTGAGGGTTTCCGAGAGCAAGACGGAAGCGGTCATCATTCACGGTCGCCTCAAGCCGGACGACATACCGAGTTTGTTGGTCGGTAACTCTAGGATCCCGATTGGTAAGTCCATGAAATACCTCGGTATATACATCGACAGCAGATGGTCCTTTACGGATCATTTCGCGTATATGGAGACCAAGGCGGCCAAAGTTACGAGGGCATTGGGCAGACTGATGCCCAATTTGAGGGGTCCGGGTGAGAGGAAGCGGCAACTCTGCCAGAGTTGTGCAGTCGGTGCTTCTTTACGGTGCGCCCGTTTGGAGCGACGCCTTTCAGGCTTCGAAGAGCGCGCAGCGATCGTTGCGGCGGGTTCAGCGTACGTTGGCCATTAGGGTTATTTCCGCGTATCGCACGGTTTCGTGTGACGCGGCTTCCCTGCTGGCGAGACTGCCGCCGCTATACATGGTTGCTGCTCTTAGGAAAAGGGTCTATGACAGATCGTACGATTTGAAGAGAAGGGACGACTGGACGAGGGAGGACGCGGCGGAAATTAGGAACGCGGAACACCTCATCATGGTTCGGCAGTGGGAGCTGTACCTACAAAATCCAAGGCTATGGGGTCTGCGCACGCTCAGAGCGATCGGCCCCGGACTGGACGAGTGGCTCACCAGGAGATGGGGTTGCATGGGCTATCATCTGTCCCAGATGCTAACCGGACACGGTAGTTTCGGCCACTACCTGTGTAGAATCGGAAAGCGGCCAAGCGAAGCTTGCTGGCATTGCGACGCCATATCGGACACGGTGGAGCACACCATCCAGGAGTGCCCCGCGTGGGAGGAGAGAAGGGTCCTGCTGAGGACGCAGTTGGAGACCCCCGATGACCAGGCCCTCTCGCTGGACTATCTAGTCGGAGCAATCCTGGTGTCCGAGGAACGCTGGTCGGCGTTTCTTCAATTCGCAAGGGACGTGATCGGCGATAAAGAAGAGGAGGAGAGGAGGAGAGAGCGTATGCCCGACTCTATAGCTCCGCGGGATGAAGAAGACTCGGAGTAGTCGCTGATGTTTGACACGTGAGACGCATCGCACACTTTACACACATTATCCATACACACACACACACACATTTTCATACACACACACATACTTCTCACGGAGTCGTTGGATTCGCGGAGGGCTTTGCTCGACGCGAATATCTGTCGTGGCACTTACCTGGCTCCGCTCTGCGGGGTCTTGTTTGCTCGTAGGCATGCGGTCTTTGGTCGGTATCTTCTGCGGCCTGTGTCGTGACTTTCTTTCGTTAAGACAGAACCTTAATTATTTAAGGGGGGTAGGGTACACACAAGGGAAGGGACACATGCACACTTACACGGGTCATCATACACCACGCACACACACGTTTCACAACACACAGGGGTGGGGTTTTTCTATCATTGGAGGATGGAAGGGTAGGGAAGGAGTAAGGGGGGAGGGGGGGTTAAGCGAAGGGGAGGGGTAATAGTTTACCTTGGTTAGGTTCCCGAAAGTCGGGCGCGTAAGCGCGAGTCGAGGGGGGAGTTCCCGAAAGTTATGCTCGCGCGGTTCTCGGGACTCCCCGTTTCTTGCGACCAAAAGTTAGGTCGCGCACAGGGAGGAGGTTTTAGTGGGTAGGGCCCGTTGCGTTCTTCAGCAACAAAGAGGCGAGTCCCACAGTACCTGGCCGTACGGGCGGTCAGGTCTGCGTAAATGCATTTCCTCCGACCCTCGCAAAAAAAAAGAGAGGGAGGGAGGAGAGGGAGAGAGAGAGAGAGAGAAGAGAGAGAGAGAATCTGTGAATATATGTGCATGCGTGCGTGTGTGTGTGTATGTGCATATGCGTATATGTTGTATGTGTGTGTGTGCGTAAGGGTTGAGGGTACGTACATGCGTCGTGTATGTGCGTGTGTGTATAGCATATGCGTACGGTGTGTGTGTGTGTGTAATAAATAGGCTAAGAGTATGTACATGCGTGCGTAGCGTGTGTGTGTGTGTGTGAATGCATGCGTGCTAATTAAATGACATCAAATTATTATTAATGTTACTGAATCCATTAGCAAATATATATAAGCTATAAAAATATATATATATACTTTGACGTATTAAGTTATTATAGTTACCGACGACGGTCGGTAATAATATGAGTATTATACTTTGACGTATTAGGTTATTATAGTTATAGTTACCGACGACGGTCGGTAATTATACGAGGGTGGTCTGAAAAGTTTCCGACCTAACAAAGATACAACACATTTTTTCTGAAATTTTTTTTTTATTTTTCAACATAGTCTCCTTGTAACTCTACACACTTCTCCCAGCGATGCTCCCATCTCTGTAACCCGTCAAAATAGTACTCGGCATTTTTCTCTGCAAAATAATTGTTCACGAAGGTGATTGCCTCTTCATTTGACGAAAATCTTTGTCCTCCGAGCGCAATTTTTAGATGAGGGAACAAAAAGAAGTCGCTTGGGGCTAGATCTGGTGAGTAAGGCGGATGGTCAAGCAGTTCAAACGATAATTCGTGGATTTTCGCCATGGCAACCGCTGAGGTGTGAGACGGTGCGTTGTCTTGGTGAAACAGGATTTTCTTTTTCTGCAAATGTGGCCGTTTTTCCGCAAGTTCTGCCTTCAGCTTGTCAAGTAATGATGCGTAGTATGCTCCTGTAATGGTTTTTCCTTTTTGAAGATAATCGATTAAAATAACTCCATGACTATCCCAAAAAACAGTCGCCATCACTTTCCCAGCCGAAAAAACAGTTTTTGCTTTTTTTGGAGCCGGTTCCCCCTTTGCAGTCCACTGTTTGGATTGTATTTTTGTTTCGGGCGTATAATGGTGTATCCAAGTTTCATCTACAGTAATTAATCGGCGCCAAAACTCGGATTTATTGCGCCTAAACTGCGTCAAAAGAGCGTTGGAAATGTTCATTCGAACACGTTTTTGGTCTAACGTGAGCAAACGCGGCACCCAACGCGCGGACAGCTTTCTCATGCCTAAATGTTGATCTAATATGTGACAAACACGTTCTTTTGACATGTTCATAACCTCTGCTATCTCTCTCACTTTAATTCGGCGGTCGTCTAGCACCATTTGGTGAACTTTGGCGATGTTTTCGTCGGTAGTTGCAGTTTTTGGACGTCCCGAACGTTCATCGTCTCCCAAGCTCTTACGGCCACGTTTAAATTCAGCTGCCCAAAATTTCACTGTGGTAAATGATGGTGCAGAGTCCCCATACACAGAATCCAACTCATCTTTGATTTGCGTAGGCGTATTGCCTTTCAAAAAGAAATATTTAATGACAGCTCGATACTCGATTTTGTCCATTTTCACAAAAAAACTCACACCAACTCACTCAAACGACTGTTACATAAAAACTGCGCGTCCAAAATGGCTGAAACTTTAGATGAGTAACTGTCAACAGATGAACAACGAAATTCAGTAGCTTTTATTTACGAGTGTTGTCATCTTCACGTTGAGGTCGGAAACTTTTCAGACCACCCTCGTATATATATATATATATATATATATATATATATATAACTAAATACACAGTCGACTGCTCGAACTGTTTTTCGCACATGCGCATTGGAGACTTGGACGACGACCACGACGACGAAGACGTTTCTTAATGATAAATTTTGACATTGAGACTTTGCACCTTAATGTCTCTGTTTATAGATCATGTAGAGCAAAAATAAAAACACTTTTCTTATATAATTCAAACCCAAGCTATCGATTAAGCCTATCAAAAATTCGATCGGTTCAGCGGTTATTGAGGTCTGATAATCTGAGATACTCTCAACTATCCGACTCGCGTAAAGATACCCGGAGTGCCTCGCTGTTGCTGCGCGATACTTGGCGTGAGACACTACCGTGTCTCTTGATAACCAGTAATTATCTGTCACTTTATAATATAAATTCCAATGTTCATTTTTGTCGATCTGATTGCCTTCTTCGTAATTATTTTCGACGAGTAAACCCTCCAGTCGATACAAAGTCATTTGTGAACAGCGAGCTTGCGCAGGTTCCCAGTTTAATTGATACATGAAATTTGGAAGTCTCGTTACTGTAAGTATCCTTGGAGCGCTCGGAGCATTACCTTTGTTATACAAAAGTACAATTTAAATTTCTTTGCTTTATTCAAGTACATGCTTTTACTTAAAACTGTATTATTTCATTTCTAATTTTTTATATTATTCTCATAATTTTTTTAGTCGATTTTATTTTGATATTGAACGTTTGATATTTGAACGTTTTATATATACATTTCTTACAAGTTATCAGTAGATTCTGGGGTTGTAGACAAATGGACTTTTACCAACTTCATTTCTCACAGTCACGCTGTCAGAATAATTTTGAACATAATAAATCTCTGAGGACGATATGCATATGAAGTGATAGTTGATGACTCGGATGATATCCTGCTGATAAATACATTGTAGAGCTTGTATTTTATACTATCCCATCACATCGCTTGATAAAAAATACACATGCGATTACAATAAGATGCAAATTACTATAAGATTTCTTGTTTTCTTAATATGTATTCGATATTCTAATTTATATTTTTTCAAGTAATAAACAGGAGTGTATGTAGTGGAGAGTAGCAGACACACTTGTGTGCAATCATCTATCTGTGACAAAGAGATACTGACGTATCTGTAGGGCATTTGTATATTTTTTAGCCCAAGAAATAATTGTTAGACAGAAATAAGGATATTTGCGGATTAGAAAAATATGTGAGATGTGAATGGATAAATAGGAAATATTTTACATTTATAAATTACAACTAGGAACATGTAGATGCACTACTGTGTAATGTACTAAATACTGTGCAAACTACTTTCTTTAAATATATTTTTTATTGTATTTCCGATCGAGATATTTTCAATCATATCAAACATTTTCCTTATGTTAAGCAGAAAGTTACGCAAGTATTAATAATAGCTAATAAGAATTTAGGACCGTCTCTCTTTGCAAATGAGTCAAGGGAAGCCTGGATTACTTTGATTGTTGGAGTAGTTTTGTCTAATAGTTCGATATTTATATTGGTCTCAGATTAATTTCTTCAAGTAAGCGACTCATCTTAATTCGACTTCTCTTTTAACGAATGCGTTTGTTATAACTGATAGTTTTAACAATGTTTATATTTTAACAATAAATGTGTGTTCATTTCATTTTTTTCATGATCAAAAAAATTTTACGAATAACTGTACTTAAAAATCTTGTTAAATTTCTTTTCTTATTGTTATATTTTTTATCGCAAATGAAGAAATCTGGAAAGCATGTGGCATAAACATTCGACTTGTACCTTGATGAAAATATAGACTGTGACGTGACGTTTTGGCACGTCCGTCACAAGGGCTGATAAGCCCGGCCGGGATTGGTCGCGCGGGCCTCCGCTCTCTCGATTTAGGGAGAGAGAGCGCGGTCTGGGCGCGGGATCGGACGCGATCCCGCGGTTGTCGTATATTTTTTCTTGGCGTTTTGTATTTGGCGAAAATTAGCGTAATGACGGTGGCAATCAGGCGGTCGACGGGATCTCATTCGGCGAGCGACCAGAAGAACAACGTTAACGTCGAGGACGAAGGGAGCCAGCACCGAAAAGGGGAGCACGCCCGGTAAGAATAACTGGATAATAATCTGAATTACTGCAATTAACAAACGAATCGAAGCTGCCGCCCGTTGTGTTTAATAATTACGCTTCACAGGCACGAAGGAAGCAATCGAAGGGAAGGCCACTCAAGCGCAAGGAGCGCGAGAGCCCTGAGGAGGAGCTACGGCACTGTATCCGAAGCGCGGGCCCGAATTTCTTTGCAAGATGAAGCGCGATCGAAGAGGGAATCGATCGCAGATACATCCGATTAATAAAGAACCAGGAGGGCCGGATACAACCATACGCTGCCGCACTTAGTGCTTCCCGAGGCCTGAGATTAATAAGAAGCGAGCGAAGGAAGACAGGGGCCCGGGATTAGAAGAGCGAAGGCCGCAAGGACCCGCAAGGCCGCGCCACAGCCCTGCGTAATTCGGGAGCGCGGCACGTGGCCTTATTACATATTAATGTGCCGGCGTGTCTCCTGCGGGCCTTCCGTTCGTCACTGTTCGGCGGACCAACGAATCGAGCGGAGGCCCTCTTATCGAGAAGCGATTATAAGGAAGTTTCGAGAGTCCATACCGGTGAGACGGACGTCGACTACTTGTAAAGCTGCCAAATTGCGAGTAAGGTTCGGATGAGTCGCGCCCCTGAGTCATCGCTGTCGCAAGTAAGGTTTTCGTATCGTTATTTTATAAGATTGTAATTATTTCGAGTAATTGCGCAGTAGATCGGCGAGACGACTCATCCGAGCCGACGGATCCGCGTGAGTACTCTCTCTCCCGAGATCATTTGCCGCAGTCAATATTTTGCGTCTTGTTAACTATTTAATTGTTCTTTTTCGCTATCGTGTGTGATCTTTGATATTAGCGAGCTCGTACACGTAACCGCCTTGTATATTACGCGTCTGTAAAATCGTGTGTTCGTTTCGTATCGTACAGTAACGGAAGTTTAGGTGTCGCGTAAAAGTTAGTATCTTATTTCGTCGCTTCCGAATTATTGTGTAAATTCGGGATATTGGTATTTTTCGCGTTATTAGATTGAGACGTTCGTCGCTGTCTTAAAGGCAAGTCATTCAGCGTATAATTCCGATCAGTAATACGAGTCGTACCGCGATATTGATTGAATATATCGACAAATATTATTGTCGCGGTGTATACGGCTGCTCTAAGCGCCTATTATCTCTTGTTTGACTTTGTGAGAATTCGGCAATTCCACGCGGGCGAGCGCAAGTTAATTGTCGGCTTACGAAGGAATTTTCCTCGCTGTCGAGGCCCGGATCAGCCTCGTGCCGCGGTAAAACTCTTCGCCGAAGAATTGACTTTCGGCTCGCGCGTGAAACCCGATACTCTTGCGCTCGGTTGCGAGAAGCCTTTCGGCCGACAAACAGCTGGCCATAATATCACGAGCTGTATCTATTATTATTATTTCTTTTATATTATACTTTTTCTTTATATTTTCTTCTATTTTTTTTCATTCAAGTATTCTTTTTGTCAATATTTCTTTTCCATAGTAATATTTTCTCTGTCATTATCAGTTCTCTTATAATTATTCTCTCACCTACGATTGGCTATTATATTCTATTACAGTAATCTCTCTGTGCAATTTATTGGTGCCTATCTCGATTCTCTCCCGTCCCGTCCGCAAGAATCACCCCCTCTACCAATTCCGTTGACTGAATAGCCGCGTTTTGTCCGTCGCGATGTACGACTGATTTAAGATTATTGATTTTCGTAAAGTTCGTTTTCGACGGCGCGAATTTTCGCGCTTGGCGCCCAACTTATAATATAATTGTTTCGTCTCAATTGCCGTTCGGTTTACACACATCGCGCCGAAGGTGTGCCGGTAGTCATTACCAACGATCCTTTAACTAATTATATCTATAATTATCTCCGAAAATAATCACGGTCACAAGACATATGTAAGTTTGTGCATATATTGGGTACTAAATAGCATATAAATTTGCACATATAGCGAGTGATAGCTATTATGCGTATTATTGGCCTAAAGACTTGATTGAAAGCTAATTCGCAGTTCCATTGTATCAATCCTTTACTTCGATATTTTGTAGCCGAGCAACTTTTTTAACTCAAAAATTCTGATGTTCTATATTAATTTCGTTAAATAAAAAATAATTTACTGTAAGTTTTATACAAAAATTATTAAATATAAATAAATATTTAGAGAACTAAAAATGGTTCAGAAATTACAAAAAAATCATGTAAATAAGCACGTGTTATGTTTAAGTTATAATATACTGCCACAATTAAGTTTAATTTTGTACGAACATCGTTTTTTAAATGTGTGATGTAAAATTAACAAACTTTATATATGTATATTTTTCATAGCATCGAATCTCTTTAATTACGTCATTTACAGTTACATTATACAGCTTTAGTGACACAAGCAATCTATTATCTGCAATATATAATATTCAATTTTCTTCATGAAGAAAATCTCTTATCTGCGTGAAGTTTAGATCAGTGCACATGAAAATACTTATCATAAAAACTTACACAATTCTCTAGATCTTCCGGTGAAGACGCGATGACCTCTCTCGTTAGCATTAACACTTGTAGTAAAACACATAATGTTTTTAACATTCTTAACATAATAATTTTCTTCTTTTGAAAATGTTTGCACTCAATCGGCTTTCATGCGATTCTCGAGCAGTGACCAACAGCTATTAATGTTTTATGCTCAATGATTCAGACATATTTTAAAGAATCGAATCGATGTTTCTTTATGTCTCTTAATAGATTCTTTGAAACACGCCGAGTTCGTGTGCGTGCGTGTGTGTGTATGAATTACGAGTTTATCTTAAATGTTACTTTTTAAGACTCTTTCTCATGATCGATTATAATGATTTTTAACATCAAATTATTAAATTGTTGATGAATCAATAATTAGTGTATTTTCCTCGATTAAATCTAACGTAAAGTAATGCTTTCTATTGTATCAAAGATAGTAATATACGTATAATCAATCTTCTTTCTAGTTTTTCAAAATGTTCAAGTTGAAAATCGATCAATGATAAGAAGTGGTTAATGTTTTACTCTTAAATTATCAACATAAACTTTTTTAATCTCTTACAGCGTAAAAATTGTTAGAATAATCTACGATAATACAAATATTAATTTTATGTTGTCAAACCTTGTCAAATTATTTATTGCATTAATTACAATATTTGGTATATAGTATGGAGGCAATTTTTGTCGCATCTTTTAGTTTAATTATTGATTTAGAGTTACATCAAAAAGTTATTTAATGAATTATTGTTTCCTTTTAACGCCCCAGATAGCCAAGTCTGTTCGAACAGAATTTGCCAAACGCCTACTACAAATTTTTGTCAGCAGAAAGACTGCAAATTATATACAAAATCTGTTATATCAGATAATGATAGCAGAATGTCAGCAGAAATATTACAAAACCTGCTGACATAATTTGACAGCAGATCAGTAGCAGAAACCGAGCAGGATTTGCACAGAATTATCATAGTAGATTGGCAGCAGAAACCGAGCAGGATCTGCGCAACGCAGTTTGATGTCAGATTGACGGCAGAAACCGAGCAAGATCTGCGCGCGCGCAATCTGATGGCAGATTGGTAGCAGAAATCGAGCAGGGCTTGCTAACATAGCTTGACATCAGATTGTCGGCAGAAACCGAGCAGAACCTGCAGTTTTTAGCCTTATATAATTTATTAAAATAGTGTAGTTTATTCGCTTACCGCTATGCGGCGCATTATTCACTTTCTATACCCGTATTCGAGTTCTTGTCATGAGCGTATATAAAGCCTGCAAAATGCGGTTAATAACATATGTAATTATTTCTATCAGTTTAATTTCTGATATGATTTCCGTACAGGGGAATTCAGATATTAAACTGATTTTTGAAAAATCGAACAGATAAATGTCCGATTTTCACTTATTCGGACAGAAATTGTCCGAATATAAAATATTTCGTTATTATCTACTTAAGATATAAAATAGAAATTAACTTCCATATAAATAAAATCTTTAATTTTATAAATTAAATTACTTAAATTTTCCTATATATATTACATTAATATATGTTATTAATATTATATATTTATGTTATTAATACAAACGTCAGACAATGACGTTCCGTGAATGTGACATATCGACTATTGTATACCTCATTTATTATCTTTTAGTAAGCGAAATAAGCAATGTAAATTAATGAAGCATTTAAATGCCGCTATTCTATTTAAATTAAGACGGCAGGTCCTGCTCGGTTTCTGCCGACAATCTGCTGCCAGTTTATGTGCGCAGGCTCTGCGCAGTTTCTGCCGCCAATCTGACATCAAACTGCGTTGCGCAGGTCCTGCTCGGTTTCTGCCGCCAATCTGCTCACATTGCCTGTCAGCAGGCTCTGTCGACAGAACACGAGCTTAATGCGGACGCAGATGGCTATGGTTTTGATGTAGGATTTTGATCAAATTTGTTGCCAATCTGCGCGCATGCTGCTAACATTTTGCTTACTGGGGCATCTATGATATGAGACTGTATATAATTTTAAATATATCTTCTGTATTTTTTTACAATTCGTTTACTTTTTTTAATAAAAACAATAGGAATATAAATATTATTTTTAATTCTAAATTCAAGGAAGTGTAATACCAATAATTAACAAAATCAAGACAGACAGTTTAATTGAGGCAAATTAGTTCAAAGTTATGTAAAATATGTGCATATTGAATTCTTAATACAAGTAAAATTGAAATATTGTATAAACGCATCGATCATACATATCCAGTATAATAAAATTATTCGTGTAATCTGTTTTTCTATCTCGTAATATATATTTATATATTTCTTATGTAATATCTGAATATAAGAATATAAGACTATTTTTATATATTTGGATATAGCAAAAATGCGTTAAAGTTATGAAACTAAATTACGAAAATGTTTTTGAAATACATTAAGTTTCTTATCTTAAACATCTTTATCTCTCTCTCTCTCTCTCTCTCTCTCTCTCTCTCTCTCTCTCTCTCTCTCTCAAACTTTTGCATTACAAAAAAAATATGTTTTCTTTTTTATATATATTACACACATTTCCTAATTATTATATTCTATATCTAATTAAATCGATAACCCTGATCTAATGTCATACTATGTAATTTCGCTGTGAAAATCTTGCCTAAGGAAAGTAGGACAGGAAAATAACATAGATAAAATATTAAGGAAACACTCGATTAACATTAACCAAACAATTTTTATTCGATCAATTTGTTATCTTACAAAAATGAAAATAAAAAGAAAAGCAAACGTGAATGCTTTAAGCATACAAAAACGAAATAAATTTTAATTACACAAACATAAAGCATACATAAGAACGACCTTCCATAGATATACAACACATTATATGAATTAAAACGGGAATAAAATTTTCGTAAAATGTTTATCTTTAACCCTCCGCTTCTTCTCTTGCTTCTTCTCTATCGCTTTCTACCGAATCACCAGTTTGCCGATATGCTCGATCTCGATCGAGCGCTCTTTAGCATACATAAGTGAGATTTGCGGCGTAACTTTTTTCAATTATACGAAGAAATTAAACGAAGATTATTAGTGGTAGTAAAAAGAATGATTAAAGAGATGATCACATTATCGTATTTAGCTATCAATGGCTCGACAAACGATAGTAAAATCGATTACAAGTGTCGGCCAACAATCTTAAAAATCGGTCAAAGAAGCGATTATTTCAAAGGTTCTATAACATTATTAGAGGTATCATTGGCGGTTAAAGTTTCGGAGGTACGATAGGCTGTGCTTCCGATCAGATCTTCCATCTGAAGGTATTCAGGTATTTTAGTAGATGGGAGCTAAGACAGAAAAAATGCATTTTATTAAAAATTGAAAAAAGATACATAGAGAGAAAGAGAGTGAGGGGGGCGGGAGAAAGAGACGGAGAGAGGGGGGAAGAGAGAGAAGGGGGAGAGAGGAGGGAGGGAGGGGGAGGGAGGGGGAGGGAAAGGAAGGGGCGGGAGAGGGTGGGAGGAGTGGGGGAAGAGAGGGGAGGGGAAGGGAGAGGGGAAGAGGGGAGGGAGGGGGCAGAGAGGGAGCGGTAAAGAGAGGGAGGGAGGGAGGAGAGAGAGCGGTAAAGAGAGGGAGGGAGGGAGGGAGGGAGGGAGGAGAGAGAGAGAATGAGAGAGAGAGAATGAGAGAGAGAGAGATGCGCGCTATAACAGAAATATAATCATAAAGTGACAATCTCGAGTTTAATTATTTACCTCTAGATCTTAGATTTGTTAGCTAAGTCATTTTTCGACGATACACAACGATCATATTCCATCTCACTAATCATAAGTGAAAAATAAGCTTATGTTATCAATTTGCATCTTTAACATTTACTTTGTGAAAATTTTTATTTTTCTAAATAATCTGTAATAAATATAAATTATTTATGACTTGCCACTTGCTGTAGTGTTTCTTATGTCTGTGTTATAAAGAAACATATTTTACATTGTATATAAACATTATATTATAATCTGACTAATATAATCACGTTGTAATATTAGCAAAACAAACGATTTATAAAATATATTAAATGTACTCGTATAATGAAATATGAGCGAATGTAGAAACAATATTTATATAGTATCTTTAGTCGTTGTTATATCGATAATTCATTGCTCCATACAATAATATGCATTAAAAAAAATTACGATTGAATCACCTGTACACGTTTAATAATATCGACCGAACTTAGCATCGCGTCTTCTATGTTGTTTCTCAAGGTTGCAATATTTTCGAGACAAAGTTTGAAATTTGGTCTTTTTTTCATCACATTCCAGCAACTTAGCATCAACAATGCCTGGTACAATGCCGATGGACAGTTGAGAGGTTTCGACAGCATACCCCCCGCACACACATACTTGCATACTTCGATATCATTTCTAGCATAATAGAGCGTCTGACTCAATGATGTAATTTCCCACATTAGTACGCCCAAACATCGCTTTTTGAAGTAAAATTTCGGTACTTCAAAGATTCCGGTGCCATCCAGCGAAACGGAAGCGGGATTTCTCCTTTCTAAAACAAAATTTTAGCGCAATTAAGTCTTTTGCCGATGTCGTCCATTTTTGAAGCAAGTGTTACATACAGATAAAGTTAAGTCACCTCTCTCTTTTTCTATACACATATAAAAATAAAAATAATTTATTATTATAACATTTTTGTTTACATTCTAATCAGCTGAAAGATGTATATTATTACAAAGAAAAAGTTTTTATACAAAAGTTTTTATATTATTACAAGCAAAAATAATTGCACCTACCATGATGTAATAGTCATCTTGGTAAATATCTCTAGCTAGTCCAAAGTCGCCGAATTTTACAACACGGTTTTTGCGATTTTTCCCGAATATTAAGCAACTTCGACACGCGAGATCTCTATGCACAAAGTGCTGTTCTTCTAAATAACAACAACCCCGAGCAACATCTTTGCACATGGCGGGCAAGTCTTGCAGACGCAAAGAGTGTGGATCTGACGGTTGAAATGCCTGATTCTCTCTTAAATATTTTAATAAATCACCAGCTTCCATTAATTCCAATATGATCAATGGTGAATCTGCATCCAAACAGATGCCCAACGATCTTAGCACATGTTTGTGGCAAAAGTTGCTAATAAACTTGGCCTCTTCCAAGAATTGTTTTTCTCTTGCGAGGAAGCATTTTCTCGTATCATTTTTATGGCGACAGGCATTGTGTCTGATCCTTCTACATTATTGACGGTTCCTTGAAATACCTGCGAAATATTTCACAATTAACATAAATCGATAAAGTACATGCTAAAAATGTTAATATAATTTTATTTTTTACGAGAAATATTGATTTTTACAATTAATTTTATTAAAAAATCATCTTTACCTCTAAATTTTTTGATCAAAATATTAAGGAAAGCCTCCGAGAATATATTTAAATAATAAGAAATTAAAGTTTTTACCTTCCCAAATGCGCCTTTGCCGAGAAGTACTCTTAGGGTAATTTGCTTTTTTTCGATTATGGTCTGTGCAAATCGTCCAGGGGGTCGATTCTGTAACTCAAGTGAGATCACTCACTTCTCGCACTTTCATCTCACGTAAATTTGTTCGCGCGATTCTGTAACGTAGTGAAAATACGAAATCACTAGATTTGCTAATATGGGGAAAAACGTTTTGTACGTACAGAAACTGTATCTAAAATAATAATCACAAATGTTTGAAGGTTCACCATTTAAAAAAAGCTTTTACAACTGTTGCGAATAAATTCCTTTTTTCGACGCTACAACACAATTATAGAATACATCAATTAGCCATGTTCAGATATTCTCAAAATGCTTGTGTGCGAGCATTAATTTAAAAAATACATTTCAAAATAAAACATTTGCATAATAAAAAAATAAGATAACAGAAACATGATTATTTATTAGAAAACAATATTTATGTATTATTAGTAAATATATATTTGTTGGGATCAATATGTTTTTTGTATATAATTTGGACTTGAATAAATTAAATAAAAAAGCACTCTATATATATATATATATATATATATATATATATATATATAAGTAAACTAATAAACTTTTTTATGTAACAATATAGTAAAATAAAATTTTATGGCGTTATTAATGTCAATTAGATTTAATAAACAATATTGTTAAACTTAAAATAAATGACATTTACACACACATTTTAGATATATATATTTAGAGTTATACATATAAACAAAATGAGAGATAAAAATAATTTTCGTCAAAAATAAAAAAGAGAGAAAGGAAAGTTTGTAAAGCTTTTAATAAGTAAAAATATAATTATACTTTTAGTCCAAAAAGAATATAATTATATTTATATTCATAAAAGCTTTTATTATAAAAGCACACAAAAAGTAATTTATGCAACGAACTGTAAACGGCGCGTGAGGATTACGGTCCACAAAAAATGACAAAAACGAAATAAACGGAAGCACAAATTTTCAATTAACTATTATAATTCTTTAATGTTCTTTAATGGACAAAATGTTAACATGAACACACGACGATGAGAACTGTAAACAAAGCAACGACACTTAACCTTTTATAAACTGTCAAAAACGCGTCACGACGCTGTCTATGATTTTTCTCTCGCTCTATCTCTGTCTTTCACTCTCGGATTTCACCATTCGACAAGAAATTTCTTGTCGAACGAACTCCCGTGAGATGGCTCACATTTTCACCATGATGAAAGTTACTGAATCGCGGCAACCGCTCACTTTTAGCATTTTCACTAGATTTTAGATACAGAATCGACCCCCAGATTATATTGCGACATAGGAACGTACACTGCCCGTCATTAATTCGTTCCATATCCCTAGCAAATTTCTATAAGATATGTGACATATCCTATAGAAATTTGCTAGGGAGATGGAACGAATTAATGACGGGCAGTGTACACAGCGTTCGTTTGAATGTTCTCGGAAGGTGTCTCGTTTGCAGTTGGTGAATTTATATCGATCATTGTTAAAAAAATCGATCATAACTATTTCTTTATTTCTTTTGCGTTGTCGGTATGCTGTTAAGTAAAAACCGTTACAATATACATATCTAATACTATGCGTTGCGAAATTTATATAATTTTCAACAAGTTACACTAATTTTTCAAAAAAACTTTATATATATCAAATCTAAAATAATTTGCAATCAAAATCTGAAATTTATATCAAATATACTTACAACAATAAAAGTAATAAACATTAACAATTACAAAGGTTACGATTAGGATTAATATTAAAGATAGGTAATACTGCATAGCTGATATTTCGATAAATTTTATTCAATAGGTTCTGTAAAATCAGTGACCCAGCTTGATTGACTCCATTTTCCAAAGTCGTAAGCGTTCTCAGCCTTCACCCGAAATCGATATTTCTGTTTTATGTCTCTTATAATTATCCAGTAATTATCTGTTCCGTTAGAGTATAAAATCCAATGTTCATTTCTGTAGGTTTGATTGCCTTCTTTGTAATTATATTCGACAATTGAACCCTCCAGTCGATACAAAGTCACTTGTGAACCGTGAGTTTGCGCAGGTTCCCAGTTTAAATAATACGTGAAATTTGGGTGTCTCGTTATCGTAGGTATCCCTGGAGCGCTTGGAACATTACCTTTGTTACACAAGAGTACAATTTAAATTTCTTCGTTTTATTCAAGTACATGCTTTTACTTAAAACTTCATTATTTAATTTTTTTTTGATATTCTTAAAGTAAACACATGATATCTTAATGTCTTTATTTGCTTACCAAGCGTTTCGAAAGTAAATCTTTTATCAGGCGGCCATATAAAATCTTCCATATGCTGGAGGTATCTCAGGCTCAAACGGAATTTATATAGAGTTCGCGGCAATAAATTTTCTATATAATATGTTACTTTGTCATTATTTTTTACGGTGTTATACACTTTTTGCCACTTCTGCATCGTATCATTCTTGTATTCCAGTATGTAATCGATCGTCAGATTGACGCTGGGGAACCACGAGATATTCATGCCGTGTGTACTGACTCCGCTCAAAGTTAAATTATTCGGTTCCGAGTACATGTAAATGCTTTTGTTCGAACTGTCAGTGAAGAAATCGGTGAAGTTGCCTGGATACACACGCACGTATATCAAATATTCCTGTCCTGGTAGCAGTTGGATTTTCGTGAAAACTTTGCCATCTACCGTTTGTTCGAGATTATTGATAAGTTTTTCATGGCGTGGCACTTGATGAGCTATTTTTCGTGTGCCATTTGAAACAAGAACCGACATCCAATGCACTTCGTAGTTCACTGCCACGCAATTTAGTTTCTTAGGTGGCATCCAATAGATCTTCGCCAAAGTAAGTAGTAAAATTTGAACTGTCACATTTTCCGGCGCGTTGAGTTTTCCCGGGATAGTTCTCAGTGTCACATCCGAGCCGAATTGCAAGCCCATCCATAACTTGTCAACGTAGAAATTGCTCAGTGCCAGCTTCAGTCTATTCTCTGTTGTGCCTTGTGGTTCGGCACAGAAATATCGGGATCGTTGCTGGATTAGGGACTGGGGCCCCGGGTCGTCAGAGACTCACGACACTTTCACTTTATAATGTAATAGCACTTTTATTTGAATAAATTATTACAGTTTATCTAAGATCATGCGTCTATCTTATTTCACCTGTCGGTTTGGCGTAACTCGATCTAGCTCGCGACTCACTTCGCGTTAGGTTCACGTTCACTCGCGACTCTGACCGTGATAACGACCCGTATTATGATAATTGACTGATCCCGTGCGCGGTTACGGCGGGTCTTTTATTCTAAGTTTTCTGGGTCATTTTCGGGTGTGCGGTCAAAGTCCAAATGCAAGCGAAGCAGGTTTAATGTCGAAACTCTTCGCTTGCACTTTCGCAAATGTTCTATATTTCGCGTGTGCCTTGCTGAGTAGGCATTTCGTAAGTGTGCGGTTTCGAGATTGCGCGACTCGGAATCCGTTGAGGAAAGTGTCCGGAGTGTGTGATCGAGTGCAAAAGGATCGAAGTGACGACCGAAAAAAAGTCGAGATAGTTTTTTGATACGACGAACTGTATTTACAATAGACTCACACAAACGAACAGTATGTACAGTTATTTGCAAGAAGAACGAGACGCGACAGTGCAATTCGCGGAACATGGCCGTGCAGCGAACGTGCGACAGAATCGCGATTAACTGGGTGCGCGAAAGAATCGGCGAAAAATTACTCGGTTAATCTGTGCGTGCGTGATACGGTTTTGTGCGACGAAGCGTGCGACAAAAGGCGCCGAGCCGTCACGTCCTTTTATTACCCTCGACTTTCCAGAAGCTTCCAAACGGCAAATAAGTTGCTTGCGTGTGGCAACAGATGCCTGCGAATTTTCTGGAAAGTCGGAGGGTCACAACTATTTTTGTTGTTGCCGGGGGGCGGTTGCCCGTTCGAAATATCCGGCAATCGATTTACTTTATCGATTCTGGATCGATACGCGACGGGTAATGCGCTGCGCGGGGCACGGATTTCGGCGTGCGCGCGCAGGCAATTTCGGCAATGAGTTAGTTCCGCAACAGTAAGTGTGTCGGTATTCGCGTTCTTTGGTCTAAATTATTACTTATCGTTTAATTTATTTAAAATTTAGTTTATAGTCTTTCGGACTATAACATCCCTTTCCCGTTGATAAAGAAAAATGGAGGTTTGAAGTTTTTCTTAAACTAAGTTTTACAATTTATTTGTTTCCCGAATTTATTGTACAATCGTTTTTAAAAATCTAGTGCTATCGCTTCTTTTTAAGGTTGATCTGGGTATTTTATGTTCGTCTTCTATTATTTTAATTATAGGTCGTCTTATTTTGTATCTGTTTTTTCGTTGTATTATTATCCAGATTATGATTCCTATTATTTATCGTTAGTGTTATTACTCCGCTTGTCGCCATCGGATAGACGAATTGTTTTGTCGTGAAAAAGTTTTGTTCGCTGTTTTGTAGATTTTTGTCTATGGTTTCTAAATTGGCTTTAAGTCTTGCTAATTCTGTGCGATGTTGTGAGATGTCTTAATGTTTTGTCATACGTTATTGTGATATTTGAGAGTGTGATATTAATTCCGGGTAAAAATGTTTCCGTGTCTACTCTGTAAATTGTCTTTTTGGTGTGTCATGTCAGCTGTTGTCAATTTACACTCTTTTTTTAAAGTTACTTTTCCCGTATTTTTTATTATTTCTTCCTTTTCTGCTTGTTCATCGCATTTTATGATTATTTTTCTCTCGGCGTCGGTCGAGTATAACCATGTGTGTGGTTGTTATAATGCGATCCATTTCATCTGAGTTGAAACATAGTCTCTTATATTACAGTTATTTTGATTGTGTTGTCGTTTTGTGTATAATTGTACTTCATATGGCGCGTTCAAATTTATATAGTATATCGGTAGGTCTTGTTCGCATACATAATGGGAATTAATGTTATTTCATTTTTGGAATTCGGTTTCTGTGAGTACTAGATACGTTAGCTTTTCTTTATCGACGGCTATTATATTTTTTTTTCGATTTTTATGTACATGAATACATGATTAGAAGAAGGTGTAGGAAATTCGATTAGGTTTAGAATATCGTAAGTCGGCTGCGAAATTAGAGGGAAACGCAATATGGTATATATGGTTGCTTTATCGCAGTATGCACTTATCGCGGTGTGTTTTTCTATTTCTAACTAGTCCTCGGTATGGATTTTAAATAAGAAATATGCGCCTTGCGGCAATTGCGGTGCCGCTTCCTTTAGGTGCGCTATAATATTTTTAATCGGCATTAATCTAGGGTGCATTTCGCCTTTGCGAATGTATGTAAGGTATTCTATAATATTTTCGGCGTCTCTTATTAGTTCTGTCATTATGGAGATAATGATCGTGAAATGTTCGTTTATCTCTTCTTGATTATGGTATTCTGTTATGCGTTTTTGTAATAGTTTCTCGTTATGTTCGATTACGTTCTCTATTTTATCGAGGTGCGTTATCGTTGTGTTTAGTACGTTTATTTGGTTCCGTACCGCGTGTTGGATCGTTTGTTGTTTGTTTTCGAGTAAGTGTAGTTGTTCGTTTATGTGTTTTTCTTCGTTTAAGTCCATCGTCCCAAATAGTGTTTTCGCTTTTGTGCCTATTCCGTCTATTAGTCCTCTACGTGCATTAGTTGGTGCTTTGTAAATAGTATTTATTTGTGTCATTGGATTTTGTAGATATTCGGCTTCTCTTTTTGCGACGTTGTTTAAGTTGATGCAGGTGTTTCTTCGATAATGATTTTGGAAGTTTATCGTGCTGCATGTGATTTCGGTTTGTTGTCTGTGCTTTTTTATCTGTTCGTAACGTCGGTTTATTTGGGTCAAGTCTAACCTTATAACTAACTTCCACATTTTCCTGGAGTAGTGTAGTTGTCCGATTTTTTCATAATGTAGTGGCGATTCGTCTTTTGCCATTTCGCAAGTGCTGCGTGGGTGTATAATATGAGTATCCTGTAATGATATATGTACATTTTATTCTCTTTTATTATTTGCGATGGATATAAATTTTTTAAGTATTTGTTTTTTTGTCGGATAGGCAAATTTTTTATTTCTTTTGAGGTGTTAATGCCTCTTAATTTTTTAGTCCCTGTTTGACTGTCTTTCGCGTTAATTGAGATTTTTCTCTTTTTAAAAAATTTTACGATGGTGTGTGCGGAAAAACCGATTCGCTCCCGATATTTTGTCTCTCCGCGGGTTGTAGAGGAGGAGGAGGCTCGCAACGGGGGGCTCTTCTTCTTTGACGAGATGTCGGACATCTTATCTCGTCTTGCTGCGAATTATGATTGGTCTCCGGCTAGGGAGTGGCTGAGGGAGGGTACGGGGTGGTTTTACCCCCTTACCCTGTTTGAGCGTTTTTCGCCGACCATGACGTGGGAGGTTCCGTCGCTTGTGGCGAGTTTTCGGCGTGCCGGATTTCGATACTTCTCCTTCGATATTATGTGGCGATTTTTTCTTACTCGTTGTTTGAGGCGAGATAAGTTTTTTATTTATTCTTTATTCATGCTTTTGTCATGCTGTTTTACATGTATGTGTGTTCTTCGCGGATCGTAGATGAGTTGTCGCGGCTTATTATATTTCGCGAACGTTGGACGGATATTATTTCTTTTTTATTTCGGTTTTGGTTTCTCAGACTTCTTTGCACTGCTACTGCGGTTTTCTTTTTCAGTCTGCTTTTGACTGTTCTGTGCGAAAATGTATTTTGTCTGTGCTGATTGTGGTGAGATTTTTTTCGAGGGGGCAAACGTTCCCCTTGTGTACTTGGTGTTTGCGTGGGCCCGTCGTGGGACTGGAGTCGTCTCACGACCCTGTGATTCGGGCTCTTGCGGCGGTATACAGGGGTGGTACCACCCCTTTTTCGTTGCGCGTTTCGTTGGACGTGGCCAGCGGTCGACGCACGATTTTCGAGTTGGTGCCGCGGAGCCGGGGTTTTGTTTTTGATGCCCCGCACTTGGCTCGCTACCGGATAATTGCTCCGGGTTGCTTCCCATGGATGCGGCTTACTGAGTGAGTACTTTTCTTTTTCTTTTTAATTGTCTATGAATGTTTTCAATCTGTTCGCGTGCATGCGTATCATTTTCCTACCCTTTTTTACCGTGTAGTTAACATCGGAATTTTTTTCGATTACTGTATACGGTCCGGTCTATAGCGCGTCTAGTTTCTTTGATCGTCCGCGTCGTAGCGTTTCATCGTATACAAGTACTTTGTCGCCTACTTTGAATTTAGTTTCTTTCGCGGTTTTATCGTATTGGTTTTTCGCTTTTACTTTTCTTCTCTTATACTTTCTTTCGCGTGTTAATTTGTGGCCCTTAACCTTTCCCGTAATTCTTGCGCGTAATCTTCGTAGCTGTACGTCGCTCGCGGGGGTTTTGACAGTGCCGTAGGTATTTCTGCTTGGTGCCCGTAAACTAGTTCGAAGGACGTGTATCTCGTAGCCCTATGTGGGGTTGTATTATACGTGAACATCGCGAAAGGTATCCACTCGTCCCAGTCGGTCTGATCGGCGTTTATATAATGCCTCGAATATTCTGCTAACGTGCGATGCGATCGCTCTAATGCTCCATTGCTTTCTGGGTGATAGGCGGTCGTTTGTATTTTTTCTATTTTTAGTAGCTTACAGGTGTTTTTGAATATTTCGCTGAGGAAATTTGTACCTTGGTCCGTTAAAATTTTTTCTAAGATCCCGTGTTCGAGAACTATCTTTGTTACGAATTCTTTGCTGATAGTGTTCGCCTCTTGATTGGGATCGGTATCGCCTTACTGAATTTCGTTAGGCTGTCTTGGAATGTGAGCAGGTATTTGTTTCCTTTTGTTGTTACGGTTAGCGGTCCGACTATATCTAATGCGCATTTCTCGAAAAGTTTATTAGGCGTGTCAGTAATGATTAATGGTATTTTTATTCGTCTCGTACAATTTATTCTTTTGGCATGATTCGCATTTTGAAATGTATCGCTCGACATCTTTAGTTATTCCCGGCCAATTATAATTTAGTCAATTATAATTAGATTCTTTTTAACGTTCTCTCGATTCCTTGATGTCCTCCTGTGGGCGCATCGTGGTATTCGTAGAGTATTTGTTGTTTCTCTTCCTCTGTATATATTTTCTGTGTGTGTCGTCGGCGATTTCGTTGTCTTCTTCTATCCTGAAGATTTCTTTTTCCCTTTTTATATCGTTGGCGTCTTGTATTACGTGTCGGCTCAACGCGTCGGCGTTCGCATTCGCTCGTCCTGCTTTGTGAATGATTTCGTAATCGTGTTCCTCTAGTTTCAGTCTCCGACGTATTAATCTCGATCCGGGATCGGTTACGTTGAATAGCCAGATCAATGTTTATAATCTGTTATTATTTTGAATTTTGTTCCGTAGATATACGGTCTGAAATGTTTTACGGCCCATATTATAGCTAATAATTCCTTTTCAGTTGTATTATAATTTTGCTTCGCGCGAGAGAGTATTGTGCTGGCGTAAGCAACGGGCCGGTCATTGCCCACCGGTCCCTGTGACAGCACGGCTCCGATTGCATAGTCGGAGGCATCGGTGGTCACGTTAAATTCTTCGCTGAAATCTGGATATTTTAGGCGCCATTAATTTTTCTTTCAATGCGTCAAATGCATTTTGTTGTTCTGCCGACCATACGAATTTTTCGCTCTTCTTCGTTAATTTTGTTAACGGTTTTGCAATTCGCGAAAAGTCTTCTATGAATTTTCGGTAGTAGCCTGCAAGTCCTATGAAGGATTGGATATCCTTAACCCTTTTTGGTGTCGGAAAATTTTTTATTGCGGTTAACTTCGATGGGTCCGGCATTATTCCGTTTTCTGATATAATGTGACCTAAATAAATTACCTCTTTACGCAGGAATTCGCATTTATCCGGTTGTAGTTTCAAATTGTTTTCCCGTAATCTCCGCAGTACTTCCGTGAGTCGTTTGTTATGATTCTCTAAGCTGAATCCGTAGATTACGATGTCGTCGAGGTAGACATTTGAGCCCTTGTATCCCTGTCAGTACTGAATTCATCAGTCGTTGGAAAGTTGCGGGTGCATTTTTCAATCTAAACGGCATGCGATTGAATTCGTAGTGTCCGTAGGGGATTGAGAAGGCTGTTTTCTTTTTGTCGTTTTCTGCCATCGGTATCTGGTGATACCCCGATGCTAAATCTAACGTTGTAAAATATTTGGCATTCCCTAATTGGTCCAGTATATCGGTGATATTTGGTAGTGGGAATGAATCGTCTATTGTTAGATTATTTAACCGTCGGAAGTCAACTACTACGCGGAGTCTCGGTTTTCCGGATGCGTCAGATTTTTTCGGCACTACTAGCAATGGTGCGTTCCACTGACTAGCGCTTGTCCTGATTATTCCATCTTCTAGCATTTCTTGTACCTGTTTGTTTACTTTCGCTTTATGTTTTTCGGGAAGACGATATGGTTTCATATTAACCGGTGAGGTGTCGGCGCGCGTGCTAATCGGGTGCTCGATAGTCGCGGTACAAGACAGTGGTTCTCCGTTTAGGTACAATGAAAGAAAAAATTCTAGGTAAACTTGTGAGAAGCATTTAGTAATACTTTTTTTGAAATATTCGATTATTATTACCGATTATAATAATAATAACTAAACGTTTGGTAATAATTATAAACATTTTAAAAGAGCAAATTTTGTGTTTAGTTGAGCCAACTAAATTATCTAGTACTTATTATCAAATAGTTTGGTGATAATTAACAAACAGTTTGATAATTAGTACTAAATTGTCTTAAACATCCTTATCGGATTGGTTTGCTGACAGTTACTAAATTATTTCGTAAGTAATCTGATTATTTAGTAAGTATTACTAAATAATTTATTAAATAGTAAGTATTACTACTTTAGTAAATATTACTAAATAATTTAGTAGATATTACTAAATAATCAGATTATTCTTGATCAGTTTACTGTTCTTTTGTCTTAAGCGCGCAACATCGCGTCGCGCTGCACTTGTCTGAATTCATTGTCAGTCATTCTGTCGGCGTTCATGAAGACGTGAAGACGGCTTCAAAATTAAGGATTGTGAAAATTCATAAGTGTCATAGTTCTAAAAAATTAGTGAATTGGAAAATCTTCTCTTGCTTTGGGGACTTAAACATCTCGTTGATATATTAAAAGGTATGTATAAACTTATATTAAAAGGTATAGCTTATTATTTTTCTTTTCTCAAAGTGACTTTTTATAATCTGTGAATCTAATCTATAGATCAATTGGATATCACAAACATGCGCGCGTACATATATATACGCATAGATAGATACGTCACATTTTCTGCTTTAATCTGTAGATACCTGTGTATTTAGACTTATTGCTCATCTTCGTATCGTATACTGTTGCAAATAATTTTTCAGAATTTTAGTGAACGGAATATTGTATGTACATTGTCATGATACGATAATACGACATAAGAATACACAACAAAGTCTGTATCTATTTCAAATGAACACGTGACTATTTCAAATTCGGACCAATAATGACTGTGTTGAGAATTAATTTGAATTTAAATTCCCGCGTCTAGAGGTGACGCAAATTTCATGTTAGAGAACGTTATGATGTAAGGAAGATGCGTTACGGCGCAAGTGTTTTTCAATTATTATGTTGTTGTCCGGTTGTTAAGGTACGTGTGAGCATTGCTTGTATCGATCTTGTACGAAATAAATAGTTGTAATTTTCAAAGAACAAAATGCTATTTATAATTGGAATTGAATTACTTCAGAATTTAGAACATAAATTATTGGTCCTTCGAGCCGGATTTTTGTGAATGATATTGCCAATTTAAGCAAAACTACATTGGACGACAGTGTGCAATATTGAACTAAAATTCAAACGAGTGTAAGCAATATAGGATTGGACGGAGTATAAATGGAAATAACAGGATTAATAAACAAATCAGGATATCAGGGAATTACTGAGACATCAACAACGTAACAGTTTGCCGAAGATTTGAGAAATCAAGTGAGCGAAAGATCGAAGTTTCGAGGACGAAAATATTCATTTTTCTTGCGGCGATAGATAACATTTCTAGCGTGAGTTACTATATTCCTTTGTATTTTGTGTTAGCATTATATTGAAATGGCGCAATTAAAACCTATGATTTTTGAACGAGGACAAATGAAAGCTAAATTAACACGATTTAAGAATACATTAGACCAGTTTCCGCCCGAAGGAGACACGATAGGTTTAGCTGTAAAATTAGAAAAAATAGAAGCGTTATTTGATAGATTTGAGATTATTCAATTAAAAATAAAAGAGGCTGTTGAAAATTCGGAGCAAGCGCCGATACAAGAAGGCGAAAGAATACGATTTGAGGACGTTTTTTATAATTTAGTTACGCGTGCACGGACTATTATAGAATTAGATAAGGAGCGAAAAATGAAAGCGCAAGATGTTCGATTAGCAGCGGCGGCTGCAGCGGTCCATCCATCTATGTCGGTATTAAATGTAGCGAATGTTCCTGGTACGAATGTAAGGTTAAGTTCAAAGTTACCGGTCATTAAATTGAAAGAATTTGATGGATCATACGATCAATGGATTAAATTCAGGGATACTTTTAAGTCAATGATACATGATAATCCAGAAATACCTAAAATTACGAAATTTCATTATTTGGATTCCGCACTTCAGAAAGATGCGAGACGCGCTATCGATTCATTAGGTGTTTCAGAAGCGAATTATGATAGTGCATGGCAGAGATTATTAGATCGATTTAAGGATACAACAGCGTTAGTATCTAATCATGTAAGAGCGTTATTTGAATTAAAACCAATGGGCAAAGGCTCAAGTACGGCGTTACAACAATTAATAGATGATGTACAAAATAATTTACAGGCGTTAAGAGTATTGAACGAGCCCACTGATCAATGGGATACAATGATAATATTTTTAATGTCTACTAAATTAGATGTATTTACAAAGCGAGAATGGGAAAAGTATGTATTGAATTTAGCTCAAAAACCTTGAAGAATATGACAGATTTTTTCACGAATCAGCGTAAATATTTAGAGAGAAGTGCGGATCAGAGTACTACAAACAAATTGAATTCAGGGACTTCTCTACAAAGGGATTGAACAAGCAAGGACAACAATCACGAGGAACTAGTGCGACATATGTGTCATCTGACACACCAGCATGCCCAATATGTAAGTCATCTCACTATTTATACAGCTGTGAAGAATTTATTAAATTATCAGTCAAGGACAGGATTTCTAAAGTGCAACAAAATCGATTATGTTTTAATTGTTTAAGATGTAAACATCGCAATATAGATTGTACATTAGGACCATGTAAGAAGTATCCTTTAATACATAATACTTTACTTCACATCGAGCAGAATACTCAGCAGAAAAATCGTGTAGATGACACATCAGCGGACGGATCCAAGACAACAACGAACAGTACCACGACGATGATGATGAATAACACTCAGAAAAATGAACCCAAGGTAATACTCGGTACTGCGAGAGTAACCATTTGGGGTTCGAAAGGAAGAACACAAACCTGCAGAGGATTGTTGGATAATTGTTCCCAGTCTCATTTTATTACGATGAGATTATGCAAGTTGTTAGGCATACCATTAATTCCAATTCATCATAAGGTTGGTGGATTAGAAACATGGAACAGAGTAATTAAATATAAAGCTCAAGTACAAATAGGATCTCAACATAATGATTATAAGGTCTCAATTATGTGCCTTGTGGTCTCAACAATATCTGACGACATGCCAAATATGACCATAGACGCGGAAGCATTTCACATCCCAGCGAATATATCAATGGCAGATCCGAACTTTGATAAATCTCATAGTGTGGACCTACTAATAGTAGGTGAAATCTTTTGGGATTTGCTATGTGTGGGTCAGATCAAATTGACTTCTACACAATCGATACTACAGAAGACCAAATTAGGATGGATTTTGGTAGGACCCTTATCAATACCTATTCAGCGACCAGCACAGGATCAGAAAAGAGTGTGCCACCTAATCACAACGCAACAATTATCAGAGCAAGTAGCTAAATTTTGGGAGATTGAAGAGTGCCCTACACAAATTTCAAAAAGATTGTCTCAAGATGAGCAATTCTGTGAATCTTATTTTAAGGATACGACAATCAGAAACAAGGAAGGTCGATTTGTAGTAAAAGTTTGCCATTGAAGAGAAATGTATCGGAATTAGGTGAGTCACGAGCAACGGCCATGAAAAGACTAATTTCGATTGAACGCAAATTATCAAGAAATCCGGATTTAAGAAATCAATATATTAAATTTATGAATGAATACAAGAACTTGGGGCAGATGTCGGAAATTCCACAGGATCAGATTGTCAAATTGCACCCAACATACTATTTACCACATCATGCAGTGACGAAGGAGAGTAGTACTACGACAAAGGTTAGAGTCGTATTTGTCGGATCATGTAAAACTTCCACGGGATTATCCATTAATGATGTACAGCATATTGGACCTACAATTCAGGATGAACTATTTTATCATTTAATAAGGTTTCGACAAAACCGTTATGTATTATCTGCAGACATTACAAAAATGTATCGCCAGATACTAATTCATCCAGAACAACGAAAATTCCAATTGATACTTTGGCGAGAGAATTCAGATGATGAAATTAAAACCTTCCAATTAAATACTATTACGCATGGAATGGCGGATGCACCACATCTGGCTACTCGATGTTTAAAACAAATATCAGAAGATTGTCGACTGGAAAACCCCAAGGCTAGCCAAATAATAGAACATAATTTTTATATGGATGATCTCTTGACTGGAGTAGAAGATTTGGAAGAAGCGAAGAAACTGAAATCGGACTTAACAAGAATACTTAAGGATTACGGATCCGAATTAAGAAAATGGGCTAGCAATGAACGTCAGATTTTAGAAGATCAATCGGGAAATCACGAGCCGAAATATTTTCAGGACCTTAAGGATCCTAAAACATTAGGACTTTTGTGGGATCCAGAATCGGATACTTTGCGTTTTTCTATTCAAATTAACTTTTCCCAGAAAATTATGAAACGAACCATACTATCTGCAGTTGCTCAGATTTTCGATCCTCTTGGACTGATTGGTCCAATCACAGTACGCGCAAAAATGTTGCTACAAAAATTGTGGCAATTGAAAATAACTTGGGATGAGGCAGTACCGCAAGAAATTTATACTGCATGGATACATTATCAGACTCAATTGAAGGAATTAGAGGACATTTTAGTGACAAGACACAAGCATGTAAAGGAGATATTAATTCGATTCAAATCCATGGATTTAGTGATGTTTCGGAGAAGGCATTTGGAGCATGTTTATACATGAGAACTACAAGCAAACAAGGCAATCATATGGTACATTTATTAGCTGCAAAATCCAGAATAGCACCATTACATTCTGTTACTCTTCTGTTACTCCCGATTGGAACTCAATGGTGCCGTCTTATTAGCAAGATTATCAGCGAAAATTGAGAAGGCCTTAAATATAGATCGCCATAAATTTTATTGGTGGAGTGACTCAGAATTAACGCTTCATTGGATTGCAGGATCTCCTGGACGTGGGAATACCTTTGTAGCTAACAGAGTTAGTGAAATACAAGAGCTTACGACGAATAATTGGCATCATGTATCAACTCATCATAATCCTGCAGACATCATTTCAAGAGGTACCAACCCTCAAGAATTAGCCAATTCTAAATTGTGGTGGAATGGGCCATCATGGTTGGCAGAAGATGAACAACATTGGCCTATACAACCGGTGCGAACTCTTGAAGTGATACCAGAAGTACAATCAAGTAAAATCTCCGATCATGATGATCCAAAACCAAGCAGACGCAGGTCTGTCCTATCTTCTAATTCGGTATTCTTTATTTTCAAAACTTACTCGAATAATCTCTTATTGCCTTAGATTTATAAAGAATATTCGTGTTAAATGTGCTCAGAGATCGGTGGGTGCGCTCAATGCAGATGAATTCAACAATGGTACAAAGGTTTTAGTTCGTATTGCGCAACAACAGGATTTTGCATGCGAAATTGAGAAATTAAAGAAAAATAAACCAATTCCTAATCACAGTCGCATTGTTAAACTACAACCGTTTCTCGATAAAGAAGGCTTACTCAGAGTCGGTGGTAGACTGAGTAACGCACCAATACCATATGAACAGCAACATCCTATGATATTGTCACATTTGAATCCACTTGCGTTATTAATTTTCCGACATCGTCATTTCCGTATGTTACATGCAGGAGCTCAATTACTTTTAGCTGCGTTGCGAACTCAATATTGGATAACCTCTGGAAGGGTATTAGCTAAGCGAACGATAATGTCTTGTAGTAGGTATTTTCGAATAAATCCACGCCATCCAGTTATGTTATGGGTGACCTTCCGAGTAACAGAGTCACGCCAACCAGGGCATTTTATTGTTGTGGTCTTGATTATGCGGGACCTTTTTACGTAAAGCCGCGAGTACGTGGTCCAGCAAATATTAAAACATACATGTGTGTCTTTGTATGTATGGTTACGAAGGCGGTGCATTTGGAACTTGCGACTGATATGAGCACGAATGCGTTTTTAAATTGTCTTCGACGATTTATTGCCAGGCGAGGTAAATGTAAACATATATATTGCGACAATGGTACAAATTTTGTCGGTGCGAAAACTGAATTGTCAGAATTGTATGATAAGATGTCAAGGGTCAAATTCCAAGAAGATATAACAAACTTTTTAGGGGAAGATAGAATTTTTTGGAATTTTAATCCCCCTTCCGCTCCGAACTTCGGAGGATTATGGAAAAGTATCGTGAAATCTGCCAAGCGACATCGTAATCAAGTTTTGTTCAATACTACTTTGACTTATGAGGAATTGTATACAGTGCTAACACAAGTTGAATCATGTCTAAATTCCCGTCCGTTATCTCCTCTATCAGATGATCCTTCAGATCTTATTCCATTAACCCCTGCACATTTTTCAATTGGAGATACTTTGGCTGCGCTTCCTCAAGAAGATTTCATCAACGTTAACAAGAATCGACTAGATCGTTATCAACACTTGCAACAATTAGTTCAACATTTTTGGAACCGTTGGCAGACGGAGTATTTGCATCAGTTGCAAACTAGAAACAAATGGAATGACCCCTCCATTGATCGTTTTAAAACAGGTACGCTGGTAATTGTTCGTGAGGATCATTCGCCTCTATTAAAATGGCCAATGGCACGGATTACCGAAGTACATCCTGGGAAGGATGGAGTAATTCGGGTTGTTACACTAAGATATGCCAATAACCGTCTCTTCAACGTCCTGTCACTAAACTCTGCATTCTACCCTGGCAAGAAGAAGAGTCAACTCCGAAGATTGCAGCAAGCTAATTCGGAAGATCATTTGACGTTACTACTAAGCTATATATTTTGCTTTTATTAAAAAACTACATTGTGTTTTTACTGTATACTGGAAAACCCGAGCTTTCCAGGGGGGCAGTATGTTGAGAATTAATTTGAATTTAAATTCCCGCGTCTAGAGGTGACGCAAATTTCATGTTAGAGAACGTTATGATGTAAGGAAGATGCGTTACGGCGCAAGCGTTTTTCAATTATTATGTTGTTGTCCGGTTGTTAAGGCACGTGTGAGCATTGCTTATATCGATCTTGTACGAAATAAATAGTTGTAATTTTCAAAGGACAAAATGCTATTTATAATTGGAATTGAATTACTTCAGAACTTAGAACAGTTTGAAGAATATTATATGAAATATAAAGCAGTTTGGTGAGTTATTAAATAATGTATACTAATAATTTAGTAATACTTACTAACAATTTAGTAATATTTACTAATAATTTAGTAGTACTTATTAGTGATTCAGTAATTCTTGTTAATGATTTAGTAATATTTACTACATTATTTTTTATGTATTATTAAATATTCAATAGTATTACTAAATAACAGATAATTTTTTTAAAGTCTTTGAAAAAATCAAAATACATTTACGTATCTTTTTTTTTAAATCTTATGTAATATTTCTAGTAGTTTGTAGAAAAAAATTATATAATTTTGTAATTATTTTTTATTCAAAAATCAAAAGAAGTAGTTTATATTAAATGGTGTGGACTTAAAATACGCACGTGTTCATTGTAAAAATTAATTTTTGTCCACTAAATGTCCCTGTCATTTATTTTACACAGTAAATGAAATCAACAACATAAATAATTTGGATGATCTTTTAAAGGACTGCAATTTCCGTGATTTTGAACAATTGATTCCCAGTGTTAAAGATCGAATGATACTTCGTAAAAAGTACAATGATTATGTACGTTTTTTTTCATCTCCTTCAAATTTAATGATATACAAAAATTTTTATTATATGTTTATATTGTTACAATTATTCATTTATTGTTAATAAAGGAATATATCATTTTTTAGAGCCTAACATACAGTAAAATCTGTCTGATTTGCAAAATTCTCCAAGTACTTCAAATCCAGTACTTTTTGAAATAATTGAAAACAATCCTACAATTATTGATATAAATAATATCCTAGATGAAGATCAGGATAAAGTATTATTAGAAACAGGAAATAAAAATCAATCGGAAATACTAAATGAAATAGACAATTCAGCACTTAACAGTCGCGAACCATCTTCAAAAAGAAAAAAGTTTGAAAAGGAAGAATTTAATCTGAAAGATATTCTTTCTAAAACTGCATACGGACAAACTCTTTTACAAATCAGTCAACATGGCCAAATTTTCACAACAAGATGCCAATCAATATTGTGCCATATAGTTGTTACTCATCTCTTAAATTTGGATATCAGGTTAATAAATATTAATATTTTACTCTTTACATTTATTGATATCAAAACTTTTGTCTTTTAAATATTGAAACTATTTATATATATATGAATGTTCATTATAATTCTTTATTCTATTCATATCAAATGTGATAATAAACATCATATTTAATCTCTTTAAGGTCACTGAAAAACGAAGATTTCGAGAAAATTTCTCATGAAATCATACAACTCTTTCCGCATGAAAGCAAAGAAACTTATTTTATACCACCAATTCGCAAAAAAGACTCTAAAGAAAATAAAGCTGGAATTTCACGAGAAAAATTAGTGGACAGATTTCGCAATGATATAAAATTCATTAGTTCTGTCAACTATTTGAAAAAATCAAAAACTCAAGCTGAGCAAAACGTTATTACTAACACAGGTATTTCTACATAAAAGCAGAATTGCATTCAAAATTATTTAAAAACATCCACAAAGTATTGAATTGCAATCTTTGTTTTGAAATTCGTCTTTTAAAATTGATATACAGCCTTAGAAATTGCGGAACAACACAGGATTTGGTTAATCCATAACCAAAATCCAAAGGAGGAAGTAATAAAAAAGTGGGACGAGTCATATAAATTACGTATACATGATTGCACTAATAAATTATTCAAAAACATTAATGATATAATAAAAAAGTGGTCGATATTGACTTCGAATTTCGGATACGAATTGGTAATAATATGCCTAAATTTAAAATAATTATCATAAAAGTTTATATATTTCGAATTTATATTATTCAATTGCATTCATCTATGAAATATATAATTGACGAACATTTCTTTACACGTTTATACAGATCGAAAGAGATTTCGAAAGGAAATATCCGCAATGCAAAGATAAATTGATTTTATCATGGAATTTGCATTATGATAAATTTTACAAACTTTTAGAAAAAAACCTTTCAACAGGAGATAGACTCAATGAGATTCTCATGCAATCGCAATCTTTGGATTTAGGTACATATTTATATCTTTTTTTGGTCAGCCGTTGATATTTATCTATTGATTGTGATTACACACATGTTTTTAAATATTTAATATTAATAACTTTATAGATAGTGAAACGATTCTTCAGATTTGGATTTTATTAGCTATCTTAGCTCCTAGATCAACGAAAGTTAGTGTAAAAATCGGAGATCGCAGAAGAGTTTGGAAACCTACAATTTCTGAAAGTCGAGATGGCATTCTTGTGCATTGCAAGGTTTGTTCGGCAACATGTATTTGTCATCTATATTTGAATTTAAAGATAATTGTAATAATTGATTACTTTTTATGTTAGTAAAATGCAATTTAATGTTTTCTTTTCTTCAGATACGTGGAGATATTGAACAAATGTGTATCAATAAACAAAAAAACAAGATGTCCCAGATGAATCTTACAATGCAGCCCTTTATCATTGTTGTTGGACCCGAAATAACTTCGATCGAAAAAGTATATCTACGGATCGACAAAACTATGTACGAAATGCCATCTGTTTTGAAGGCTGTTGATGTACTTTTCAAGATATTTATCACCTTTAATGCGTGC
>OX424445.1:9527400-9654655 GCA_949152495.1 Lasius fuliginosus
TTTCGAGAAGTCACAATAGATGCATAAGTTTTCGATAACTTATGAAATCCTTCATATCGAATGGAAGACAAATATTTTAATGGACCCATTTTTCGAATAATTCCAGGATAATGAATCATGAAATGAAATTTGGGTTTTAATTGTTCTTTGAATAATCGTATAAACATCTCATGATGTGAAAAAATCAAGTGTCTCAGATAATTTACTTGATCATCAGATATAATATTTTCTGTGGTTATTTTAATAATTTCACACAATGTAAGATAAAAATCCCAAACTTCATCATAATCAGGCACAAGATCTCCGATTATGAAAGAGAGATAGCACACCAACGCTGACATTTCAGCTGCGCTCATTATTAAATAACCTTTATTAATACGATCGTTTCTAATAAAAGGAATTTTATTTCCTCGATCAAAGTCTGACTGATGATTGAAATATTTGATCCGATAATTCAAATGCTCTAATGTCACATAATTTTTATACACAAAATGTTGTATGATCTTCGCGAGATCATATCGACAAACGCCTTCAAAGAGATCATGCATTATATCGCACGTATAATTTGTCGTACAGTCGAAATGCGTGATTTCATTAAACACGCAATCTTCTTTTGTACCATATGAAAAGTCAGCAACATCTTGAGCATAATTCTCAAATGTACGCAATAAATTTTGATCTTCAAATTTTGCACAGCGTGTTACAGATTTTGGAGCTCTACAAATACGACAAAAATATTCGCTAACAAAGCTCTCATTGAAACCCAAAAGACTATTGAGACCCAAATTATCTCCTAATAAAGCTATTACAACGAAATATACTCTAGTTTTATAATTCTTCGTATTGCATATAACGATTCCTGTGTTACTTAAAAATTTTATTTCTTCAATGACTTTATTAAAACATTTGGCATTTCCAAAATGCGTTCTATCAGAGGAATAAATAAATTGTATGAAGAAAATGTTTTCTAGTAAGGAGGCATATTCAGGATGTAGAGTCGCTATAGATCCGTATAACGCACCTACTTTATGAATTCCCGCTGCTGTTCCTAAAGGATTTTCAGTCTCAAAATCATCATAATACAAGAACAACGGTATGACTATTTTATCACCATAATATTCTCGTATTGATTTCCAAATGGTCCCATCGCAAAGATTAATGTACACTTTATTAGTATATGCCGATGAACTGTCAGTATTAATGATGTTTAATACTTTCTCGTAAAAATTAGGTATTTCGAGTAAAGATTTTAATATTTCGCGCATTGGAACAATTTGACCTTTCCATTTCTTAATTGTTAGAATTGTTTTCTGTCCGTCCTTCCTACCATCATATAAATTACCAATAAAGAACGGTTTCGGTTGAATAAAAAATTTTGATTTTTTGAGATATTCAAATCTTCTATATTCTGTTCCAACATCCTCTAATATTGAAATATTGAAACAATTTTTTAAAATATCTTGAAATTCATGAGGTAGTTTCTTTTTCAATTTATTGTGGAAGTGTTCTGAAATATTCTGAATAGTCTCTTGCAATTCCTCAACAATTTCTTGCACAATCAATCTAGGAACATTAGGTTTGTTATATAATGAACCGATATATTTCAGAACATAATTTCGAATATCGTTAGATTCTAATACATCTTTCTCTTCTGAAGAATTATCATTATCAAATGAAAAATTATGTGTAGACTCTCCTTCAAAATAAATGTCTTCTATCATTCGTGTATCATTTTGAATGATTTCATTGAAAACTGATTTGGTTTGATTAATTCGAAATGAACATTCTATTACATGTTTTTCCAAGGTGAAGAATTTGTAAAATTTTCTGTAGCAATTTGAGAAAATACAATTATATGATATTTCGAATGAATGATAAGATTTCAAATGTTTTAGCTGAATTTGAGTATCTCCAGAAATTTGTTTTAAACAAAACTGACAGCTTATTTTGACTGGTTGTTCCATCTCTATGTTAATTTTATTTTTCTTTATTTTAATATTTTTTATATGTTTAATCGAAACAATTGCAGAGTAAAGACAAAAATTGAAAAAATAAAAGACTGCGCACAAATATTGCTTAAAACTAACTATACATATCTATTATATCTACTTATTATATATACTTACATCTATATATCTACTTATATCTACTTATATCTAATTATCTAACCTTGTTTTAATTTATTTAGTATACTGCAAACAAATGGAATTTTTTGATCCGAAGCTGTATGAATTTCATAGACGCTCCAATTGAATTAAGTACCACAGTATAACTACATACAGTAGTGACAGTAGGAGGAAATCAGGGAGACAATTTTCTTTTACGCATGCGTTGGCTGTACGGCCAAGAACATGGCGGACTGTCATGGCGATATCACAGTATAACCACAATATAACTACATATAAGGTGTGAAAATTATAATTAAAAATTAATGCAAAGGGTGGAAATTGTTGTGCTTTCACTATGTGTTCTAATATTGGTGGACGAACGGAAAATATATGCTTTTTTCGATTTCCTAAGGATATTGAAAGGTAAAGTTATGCTAAAATGAATCACAAAATATGTGTACACAATATCATATTAATATTTTTAAGAGCTTTTAAATAATTAATTGTAATTATTTATTCTTCAGTATATTCTTTATATATGAAACTCTTCACTTCTTTAATAATAAGTATGAGTAAAATTTTTTAGAAGTAAGCTTTGGGTAGAAGCTTGTGGACGTTAGGATCTAATGAAGAAAACATCTGAGGAACTTTATAAAAACTATCGTGTCTGTGCTCTACATTTTTCACAAAAAATGTTTTTAAATGACCTACAAAACAGGCTTCAATCAAATGCTGTCCCAATTAGAGAGCATAATATGCAAGAAGATATTACTCCATGCAATATAACGCCTAATCAATGTAATTATTAGGAACGATTAGAATTATCTTTAACACAACTTATGATGCTCTATAAATATTCCCATATATTCATTTCCTTATATTTCAACTGTGTTTATTGAATTTCATTTCTTACTTTTTTCACTGTTCTTTTTAATCTTTATTAATTTTTCCTTGCTTGTGGGGTTTTACTGGTATCAATTACTAACACTATTTGCAACAGCCTATATCTTAATATTATTTTATATTTTAGAATTGCACTGAAATATCTTGGCATCTCCAGATATTTTGTCGTTTACAAAAACAAAACTGCTGCTACACAATAAGATCAATTTGTAAATGATTCAGGATTCCGGATGAATCTTCATTTTATATATGTATATGTATATACTGACATTAAAAACAGAAAATAAATTTGCATTATTATCTTTATCTCATTAAAAAAGACTTTGCGTTAGATGTTATCGCGATTTTTAATGTTCAAATTGAGCGCCCGTATGGCCTACAACATGGCTGACCGTCACGTAATCGAACCCCGGCTACATCAAAGGAGCCGACCGCTACTGTCACTACTGTATGTAGTTATACTGTGTAAGTACCAAAAATTCTCACACTCTTTTGGATAGCACGCATTAAAGGTGATAAATATCTTGAAAAGTACATCAACAGCCTTCAAAACAGATGGCATTTCGTACATAGTTTTGTCGATCCGTAGATATACTTTTTCGATCGAAGTTATTTCGGGTCCAACAACAATGATAAAGGGCTGCATTGTAAGATTCATCTGGGACATCTTGTTTTTTTGTTTATTGATACACATTTGTTCAATATCTCCACGTATCTGAAGAAAAGAAAACATTAAATTGCATTTTACTAACATAAAAAGTAATCAATTATTACAATTATCTTTAAATTCAAATATAGATGACAAATACATGTTGCCGAACAAACCTTGCAATGCACAAGAATGCCATCTCGACTTTCAGAAATTGTAGGTTTCCAAACTCTTCTGCGATCTCCGATTTTTACACTAACTTTCGTTGATCTAGGAGCTAAGATAGCTAATAAAATCCAAATCTGAAGAATCGTTTCACTATCTATAAAGTTATTAATATTAAATATTTAAAAACATGTGTGTAATCACAATCAATAGATAAATATCAACGGCTGACCAAAAAAAGATATAAATATGTACCTAAATCCAAAGATTGCGATTGCATGAGAATCTCATTGAGTCTATCTCCTGTTGAAAGGTTTTTTTCTAAAAGTTTGTAAAATTTATCATAATGCAAATTCCATGATAAAATCAATTTATCTTTGCATTGCGGATATTTCCTTTCGAAATCTCTTTCGATCTGTATAAACGTGTAAAGAAATGTTCGTCAATTATATATTTCATAGATGAATGCAATTGAATAATATAAATTCGAAATATATAAACTTTTATGATAATTATTTTAAATTTAGGCATATTATTACCAATTCGTATCCGAAATTCGAAGTCAATATCGACCACTTTTTTATTATATCATTAATGTTTTTGAATAATTTATTAGTGCAATCATGTATACGTAATTTATATGACTCGTCCCACTTTTTTATTACTTCCTCCTTTGGATTTTGGTTATGGATTAACCAAATCCTGTGTTGTTCCGCAATTTCTAAGGCTGTATATCAATTTTAAAAGACGAATTTCAAAACAAAGATTGCAATTCAATACTTTGTGGATGTTTTTAAATAATTTTGAATGCAATTCTGCTTTTATGTAGAAATACCTGTGTTAGTAATAACGTTTTGCTCAGCTTGAGTTTTTGATTTTTTCAAATAGTTGACAGAACTAATGAATTTTATATCATTGCGAAATCTGTCCACTAATTTTTCTCGTGAAATTCCAGCTTTATTTTCTTTAGAGTCTTTTTTGCGAATTGGTGGTATAAAATAAGTTTCTTTGCTTTCATGCGGAAAGAGTTGTATGATTTCATGAGAAATTTTCTCGAAATCTTCGTTTTTCAGTGACCTTAAAGAGATTAAATATGATGTTTATTATCACATTTGATATGAATAGAATAAAGAATTATAATGAACATTCATATATATATAAATAGTTTCAATATTTAAAAGACAAAAGTTTTGATATCAATAAATGTAAAGAGTAAAATATTAATATTTATTAACCTGATATCCAAATTTAAGAGATGAGTAACAACTATATGGCACAATATTGATTGGCATCTTGTTGTGAAAATTTGGCCATGTTGACTGATTTGTAAAAGAGTTTGTCCGTATGCAGTTTTAGAAAGAATATCTTTCAGATTAAATTCTTCCTTTTCAAACTTTTTTCTTTTTGAAGATGGTTCGCGACTGTTAAGTGCTGAATTGTCTATTTCATTTAGTATTTCCGATTGATTTTTATTTCCTGTTTCTAATAATACTTTATCCTGATCTTCATCTAGGATATTATTTATATCAATAATTGTAGGATTGTTTTCAATTATTTCAAAAAGTACTGGATTTGAAGTACTTGGAGAATTTTGCAAATCAGACAGATTTTACTGTATGTTAGGCTCTAAAAAATGATATATTCCTTTATTAACAATAAATGAATAATTGTAACAATATAAACATATAATAAAAATTTTTGTATATCATTAAATTTGAAGGAGATGAAAAAAAACGTACATAATCATTGTACTTTTTACGAAGTATCATTCGATCTTTAACACTGGGAATCAATTGTTCAAAATCACGGAAATTGCAGTCCTTTAAAAGATCATCCAAATTATTTATGTTGTTGATTTCATTTACTGTGTAAAATAAATGACAGGGACATTTAGTGGACAAAAATTAATTTTTACAATGAACACGTGCGTATTTTAAGTCCACACCATTTAATATAAACTACTTCTTTTGATTTTTGAATAAAAAATAATTACAAAATTATATAATTTTTTTCTACAAACTACTAGAAATATTACATAAGATTTAAAAAAAAAGATACGTAAATGTATTTTGATTTTTTCAAAGACTTTAAAAAAATTATCTGTTATTTAGTAATACTATTGAATATTTAATAATACATAAAAAATAATGTAGTAAATATTACTAAATCATTAACAAGAATTACTGAATCACTAATAAGTACTACTAAATTATTAGTAAATATTACTAAATTGTTAGTAAGTATTACTAAATTATTAGTATACATTATTTAATAACTCACCAAACTGCTTTATATTTCATATAATATTCTTCAAACTGTTCTAAGTTCTGAAGTAATTCAATTCCAATTATAAATAGCATTTTGTCCTTTGAAAATTACAACTATTTATTTCGTACAAGATCGATATAAGCAATGCTCACACGTGCCTTAACAACCGGACAACAACATAATAATTGAAAAACGCTTGCGCCGTAACGCATCTTCCTTACATCATAACGTTCTCTAACATGAAATTTGCGTCACCTCTAGACGCGGGAATTTAAATTCAAATTAATTCTCAACATACTGCCCCCCTGGAAAGCTCGGGTTTTCCAGTATACAGTAAAAACACAATGTAGTTTTTTAATAAAAGCAAAATATATAGCTTAGTAGTAACGTCAAATGATCTTCCGAATTAGCTTGCTGCAATCTTCGGAGTTGACTCTTCTTCTTGCCAGGGTAGAATGCAGAGTTTAGTGACAGGACGTTGAAGAGACGGTTATTGGCATATCTTAGTGTAACAACCCGAATTACTCCATCCTTCCCAGGATGTACTTCGGTAATCCGTGCCATTGGCCATTTTAATAGAGGCGAATGATCCTCACGAACAATTACCAGCGTACCTGTTTTAAAACGATCAATGGAGGGGTCATTCCATTTGTTTCTAGTTTGCAACTGATGCAAATACTCCGTCTGCCAACGGTTCCAAAAATGTTGAACTAATTGTTGCAAGTGTTGATAACGATCTAGTCGATTCTTGTTAACGTTGATGAAATCTTCTTGAGGAAGCGCAGCCAAAGTATCTCCAATTGAAAAATGTGCAGGGGTTAATGGAATAAGATCTGAAGGATCATCTGATAGAGGAGATAACGGACGGGAATTTAGACATGATTCAACTTGTGTTAGCACTGTATACAATTCCTCATAAGTCAAAGTAGTATTGAACAAAACTTGATTACGATGTCGCTTGGCAGATTTCACGATACTTTTCCATAATCCTCCGAAGTTCGGAGCGGAAGGGGGATTAAAATTCCAAAAAATTCTATCTTCCCCTAAAAAGTTTGTTATATCTTCTTGGAATTTGACCCTTGACATCTTATCATACAATTCTGACAATTCAGTTTTCGCACCGACAAAATTTGTACCATTGTCGCAATATATATGTTTACATTTACCTCGCCTGGCAATAAATCGTCGAAGACAATTTAAAAACGCATTCGTGCTCATATCAGTCGCAAGTTCCAAATGCACCGCCTTCGTAACCATACATACAAAGACACACATGTATGTTTTAATATTTGCTGGACCACGTACTCGCGGCTTTACGTAAAAAGGTCCCGCATAATCAAGACCACAACAATAAAATGCCCTGGTTGGCGTGACTCTGTTACTCGGAAGGTCACCCATAACATAACTGGATGGCGTGGATTTATTCGAAAATACCTACTACAAGACATTATCGTTCGCTTAGCTAATACCCTTCCAGAGGTTATCCAATATTGAGTTCGCAACGCAGCTAAAAGTAATTGAGCTCCTGCATGTAACATACGGAAATGACGATGTCGGAAAATTAATAACGCAAGTGGATTCAAATGTGACAATATCATAGGATGTTGCTGTTCATATGGTATTGGTGCGTTACTCAGTCTACCACCGACTCTGAGTAAGCCTTCTTTATCGAGAAACGGTTGTAGTTTAACAATGCGACTGTGATTAGGAATTGGTTTATTTTTCTTTAATTTCTCAATTTCGCATGCAAAATCCTGTTGTTGCGCAATACGAACTAAAACCTTTGTACCATTGTTGAATTCATCTGCATTGAGCGCACCCACCGATCTCTGAGCACATTTAACACGAATATTCTTTATAAATCTAAGGCAATAAGAGATTATTCGAGTAAGTTTTGAAAATAAAGAATACCGAATTAGAAGATAGGACAGACCTGCGTCTGCTTGGTTTTGGATCATCATGATCGGAGATTTTACTTGATTGTACTTCTGGTATCACTTCAAGAGTTCGCACCGGTTGTATAGGCCAATGTTGTTCATCTTCTGCCAACCATGATGGCCCATTCCACCACAATTTAGAATTGGCTAATTCTTGAGGGTTGGTACCTCTTGAAATGATGTCTGCAGGATTATGATGAGTTGATACATGATGCCAATTATTCGTCGTAAGCTCTTGTATTTCACTAACTCTGTTAGCTACAAAGGTATTCCCACGTCCAGGAGATCCTGCAATCCAATGAAGCGTTAATTCTGAGTCACTCCACCAATAAAATTTATGGCGATCTATATTTAAGGCCTTCTCAATTTTCGCTGATAATCTTGCTAATAAGACGGCACCATTGAGTTCCAATCGGGAGTAACAGAAGAGTAACAGAATGTAATGGTGCTATTCTGGATTTTGCAGCTAATAAATGTACCATATGATTGCCTTGTTTGCTTGTAGTTCTCATGTATAAACATGCTCCAAATGCCTTCTCCGAAACATCACTAAATCCATGGATTTGAATCGAATTAATATCTCCTTTACATGCTTGTGTCTTGTCACTAAAATGTCCTCTAATTCCTTCAATTGAGTCTGATAATGTATCCATGCAGTATAAATTTCTTGCGGTACTGCCTCATCCCAAGTTATTTTCAATTGCCACAATTTTTGTAGCAACATTTTTGCGCGTACTGTGATTGGACCAATCAGTCCAAGAGGATCGAAAATCTGAGCAACTGCAGATAGTATGGTTCGTTTCATAATTTTCTGGGAAAAGTTAATTTGAATAGAAAAACGCAAAGTATCCGATTCTGGATCCCACAAAAGTCCTAATGTTTTAGGATCCTTAAGGTCCTGAAAATATTTCGGCTCGTGATTTCCCGATTGATCTTCTAAAATCTGACGTTCATTGCTAGCCCATTTTCTTAATTCGGATCCGTAATCCTTAAGTATTCTTGTTAAGTCCGATTTCAGTTTCTTCGCTTCTTCCAAATCTTCTACTCCAGTCAAGAGATCATCCATATAAAAATTATGTTCTATTATTTGGCTAGCCTTGGGGTTTTCCAGTCGACAATCTTCTGATATTTGTTTTAAACATCGAGTAGCCAGATGTGGTGCATCCGCCATTCCATGCGTAATAGTATTTAATTGGAAGGTTTTAATTTCATCATCTGAATTCTCTCGCCAAAGTATCAATTGGAATTTTCGTTGTTCTGGATGAATTAGTATCTGGCGATACATTTTTGTAATGTCTGCAGATAATACATAACGGTTTTGTCGAAACCTTATTAAATGATAAAATAGTTCATCCTGAATTGTAGGTCCAATATGCTGTACATCATTAATGGATAATCCCGTGGAAGTTTTACATGATCCGACAAATACGACTCTAACCTTTGTCGTAGTACTACTCTCCTTCGTCACTGCATGATGTGGTAAATAGTATGTTGGGTGCAATTTGACAATCTGATCCTGTGGAATTTCCGACATCTGCCCCAAGTTCTTGTATTCATTCATAAATTTAATATATTGATTTCTTAAATCCGGATTTCTTGATAATTTGCGTTCAATCGAAATTAGTCTTTTCATGGCCGTTGCTCGTGACTCACCTAATTCCGATACATTTCTCTTCAATGGCAAACTTTTACTACAAATCGACCTTCCTTGTTTCTGATTGTCGTATCCTTAAAATAAGATTCACAGAATTGCTCATCTTGAGACAATCTTTTTGAAATTTGTGTAGGGCACTCTTCAATCTCCCAAAATTTAGCTACTTGCTCTGATAATTGTTGCGTTGTGATTAGGTGGCACACTCTTTTCTGATCCTGTGCTGGTCGCTGAATAGGTATTGATAAGGGTCCTACCAAAATCCATCCTAATTTGGTCTTCTGTAGTATCGATTGTGTAGAAGTCAATTTGATCTGACCCACACATAGCAAATCCCAAAAGATTTCACCTACTATTAGTAGGTCCACACTATGAGATTTATCAAAGTTCGGATCTGCCATTGATATATTCGCTGGGATGTGAAATGCTTCCGCGTCTATGGTCATATTTGGCATGTCGTCAGATATTGTTGAGACCACAAGGCACATAATTGAGACCTTATAATCATTATGTTGAGATCCTATTTGTACTTGAGCTTTATATTTAATTACTCTGTTCCATGTTTCTAATCCACCAACCTTATGATGAATTGGAATTAATGGTATGCCTAACAACTTGCATAATCTCATCGTAATAAAATGAGACTGGGAACAATTATCCAACAATCCTCTGCAGGTTTGTGTTCTTCCTTTCGAACCCCAAATGGTTACTCTCGCAGTACCGAGTATTACCTTGGGTTCATTTTTCTGAGTGTTATTCATCATCATCGTCGTGGTACTGTTCGTTGTTGTCTTGGATCCGTCCGCTGATGTGTCATCTACACGATTTTTCTGCTGAGTATTCTGCTCGATGTGAAGTAAAGTATTATGTATTAAAGGATACTTCTTACATGGTCCTAATGTACAATCTATATTGCGATGTTTACATCTTAAACAATTAAAACATAATCGATTTTGTTGCACTTTAGAAATCCTGTCCTTGACTGATAATTTAATAAATTCTTCACAGCTGTATAAATAGTGAGATGACTTACATATTGGGCATGCTGGTGTGTCAGATGACACATATGTCGCACTAGTTTCTCGTGATTGTTGTCCTTGCTTGTTCAATCCCTTTGTAGAGAAGTCCCTGAATTCAATTTGTTTGTAGTACTCTGATCCGCACTTCTCTCTAAATATTTACGCTGATTCGTGAAAAAATCTGTCATATTCTTCAAGGTTTTTGAGCTAAATTCAATACATACTTTTCCCATTCTCGCTTTGTAAATACATCTAATTTAGTAGACATTAAAAATATTATCATTGTATCCCATTGATCAGTGGGCTCGTTCAATACTCTTAACGCCTGTAAATTATTTTGTACATCATCTATTAATTGTTGTAACGCCGTACTTGAGCCTTTGCCCATTGGTTTTAATTCAAATAACGCTCTTACATGATTAGATACTAACGCTGTTGTATCCTTAAATCGATCTAATAATCTCTGCCATGCACTATCATAATTCGCTTCTGAAACACCTAATGAATCGATAGCGCGTCTCGCATCTTTCTGAAGTGCGGAATCCAAATAATGAAATTTCGTAATTTTAGGTATTTCTGGATTATCATGTATCATTGACTTAAAAGTATCCCTGAATTTAATCCATTGATCGTATGATCCATCAAATTCTTTCAATTTAATGACCGGTAACTTTGAACTTAACCTTACATTCGTACCAGGAACATTCGCTACATTTAATACCGACATAGATGGATGGACCGCTGCAGCCGCCGCTGCTAATCGAACATCTTGCGCTTTCATTTTTCGCTCCTTATCTAATTCTATAATAGTCCGTGCACGCGTAACTAAATTATAAAAAACGTCCTCAAATCGTATTCTTTCGCCTTCTTGTATCGGCGCTTGCTCCGAATTTTCAACAGCCTCTTTTATTTTTAATTGAATAATCTCAAATCTATCAAATAACGCTTCTATTTTTTCTAATTTTACAGCTAAACCTATCGTGTCTCCTTCGGGCGGAAACTGGTCTAATGTATTCTTAAATCGTGTTAATTTAGCTTTCATTTGTCCTCGTTCAAAAATCATAGGTTTTAATTGCGCCATTTCAATATAATGCTAACACAAAATACAAAGGAATATAGTAACTCACGCTAGAAATGTTATCTATCGCCGCAAGAAAAATGAATATTTTCGTCCTCGAAACTTCGATCTTTCGCTCACTTGATTTCTCAAATCTTCGGCAAACTGTTACGTTGTTGATGTCTCAGTAATTCCCTGATATCCTGATTTGTTTATTAATCCTGTTATTTCCATTTATACTCCGTCCAATCCTATATTGCTTACACTCGTTTGAATTTTAGTTCAATATTGCACACTGTCGTCCAATGTAGTTTTGCTTAAATTGGCAATATCATTCACAAAAATCCGGCTCGAAGGACCAATAATTTATGTTCTAAATTCTGAAGTAATTCAATTCCAATTATAAATAGCATTTTGTTCTTTGAAAATTACAACTATTTATTTCGTACAAGATCGATACAAGCAATGCTCACACGTACCTTAACAACCGGACAACAACATAATAATTGAAAAACACTTGCGCCGTAACGCATCTTCCTTACATCATAACGTTCTCTAACATGAAATTTGCGTCACCTCTAGACGCGGGAATTTAAATTCAAATTAATTCTCAACACAGTCATTATTGGTCCGAATTTGAAATAGTCACGTGTTCATTTGAAATAGATACAGACTTTGTTGTGTATTCTTATGTCGTATTATCGTATCATGACAATGTACATACAATATTCCGTTCACTAAAATTCTGAAAAATTATTTGCAACAGTATACGATACGAAGATGAGCAATAAGTCTAAATACACAGGTATCTACAGATTAAAGCAGAAAATGTGACGTATCTATCTATGCGTATATATATGTACGCGCGCATGTTTGTGATATCCAATTGATCTATAGATTAGATTCACAGATTATAAAAAGTCACTTTGAGAAAAGAAAAATAATAAGCTATACCTTTTAATATAAGTTTATACATACCTTTTAATATATCAACGAGATGTTTAAGTCCCCAAAGCAAGAGAAGATTTTCCAATTCACTAATTTTTTAGAACTATGACACTTATGAATTTTCACAATCCTTAATTTTGAAGCCGTCTTCACGTCTTCATGAACGCCGACAGAATGACTGACAATGAATTCAGACAAGTGCAGCGCGACGCGATGTTGCGCGCTTAAGACAAAAGAACAGTAAACTGATCAAGAATAATCTGATTATTTAGTAATATCTACTAAATTATTTAGTAATATTTACTAAAGTAGTAATACTTACTATTTAATAAATTATTTAGTAATACTTACTAAATAATCAGATTACTTACGAAATAATTTAGTAACTGTCAGCAAACCAATCCGATAAGGATGTTTAAGACAATTTAGTACTAATTATCAAACTGTTTGTTAATTATCACCAAACTATTTGATAATAAGTACTAGATAATTTAGTTGGCTCAACTAAACACAAAATTTGCTCTTTTAAAATGTTTATAATTATTACCAAACGTTTAGTTATTATTATTATAATCGGTAATAATAATCGAATATTTCAAAAAAAGTATTACTAAATGCTTCTCACAAGTTTACCTAGAATTTTTTTCAGTGTATTTTTATTAGCGGCGTGCGAATTTCTATTGTCTCGTCGGTTGTATTTATTACGCTGATTGAACACGAATAATTCTGCGACTAAGCATCGTCCGATATAAATTCCTGGCACTGTTTCTTCCGCTCGTATGACACCTATCTCGTTGCGGTCGGTCGCGGCTTGTACTATTGATACGATTTCGCTGCGTGATTTTAGTGTGATTTTATCGTACGGCAATAATTTTAGTACGGCGTTTCCTATTTTCAATTCCCGTTTTTTGTAGTCACATGAAACCTGTTGTTTTCTGAGGAAGTCGATTCCTAGAATTCCCTCGTATTCCATCGGGAAATCGTTCCTTACGACGTAGATCGCGTGTTTAATTTTGCGACCGTCTAAGTCGATTGTTGCGTACATTTTGCCTATAGTCCGCGCCTTATGTCCGTTTATTCCAACTAATGTGATTTTGTCTTTATAAATTTCGGTCTCACCCTTCAGTTGGTTAACCTTTATTAGCGAGATAGTAGCTCCGGAGTCATATAACATGTTTGCCTTACCGTTCTTGGTTTCGCGGATCGGTAGAGTGATTAAATCTAATCCGGTTGTTCCTCGCGGAGTTCGTTGTATGTGTGTCACTTGATATTCGAGCGCGCGCGTCGATTTACTTTTTTCTTCGCGTTCTTCGTCGCTGCTACTTTCGGTGTCCGAATTTCTTTTTCGCGCCTGATAGATTTTTTGTTCACTCCGTTTTTTATCGCTTGACGATTTTTTATCGTTGTTGTCTTGCCTTGCTTGGTCCGATGTCTTCGGTTTCGGTCGTCCGTTTAGTGCCTAGCATCTGTCACGATTATGCCCACGCTTTTTACAATACTTGCAAACCTTTTCGACCTTGTTAACGTGCGATGTTTTATCCGGTTTCGGTAGTTCGTATTTGCTACTGCGGCAATCGCGTCCGTAATGCCCGGTTTTTCCGCATTTATAGCATTGCGGTGCTGTTCCTCGATTTTGTCATGAGGAGTTCTGTTCGGCTTTATTTCGGTTCGAAAAATTGTGCGTTCGCGACGTTGTCGGTCCTATGAGTTTTTCTTCTGCGCTCGCGCCAGTTATCATTTCCTGCAGCGTTGTGTATCGCTGTGAGCGGACGAGTATTTTCAAGTCGTCGTGTAGCCCGAGTTGAAAGTTTAATAGTGCTTGTTTTTGTATTGTTTCTAGTATTGCCCGTTTATGCGCGGCGGAATGATTTTCGCCTTCAATCATTGAATTATATAATTTCATAGCGAGTTTATCAGCGCGTTGTCCGAATGTCTGTGCTGATTCGGCGGTTTTTTGTTTCAACGAGTTGAATTCGAGCTGTAAATGCGCGGTGCTTTGTTTGCTTTGATAGCACGTCTCGAGTTGTTGTTTTAATTCTTCGTATGTTCTGTATGTCTCGCGTCTCGAAATCTTGCATGGCTTTTCCCTTGAGTTTGGTGTATAAGATGGCTTGGACTAACGATTCTTCTTCCGCGGGATTAATGTTTTGTATCGCGTACTGGCATTTAAAAATTCTTGCAATTTATTTCGCGAAGTTCCGTCGAATTCCGGGATCATTATCCTGGCTTCTTTTAGCGACATGTAATTCGGAGCGGTGCTACGGCGGTTTCTTATATCGCGCTCGGTTCGTCCGTATGTTATACGATACTCGTCGTTATCGTTTTCTCGACGGTGGTATGCGTGTGTGTCCGCGTTTTCTATTCGCGTCACTCGCGTGCTTAGTGTATGGATGTCCGCGCGGATTAAATTTAGTACATCCAGGATTTGATTGTATCGTTTGGTTCCTGGCGCGCTGCCGCGGAGGGGGTGTGCAGCCCCTCATCTATTTGCTGCCCCAAGCGATCGATTGTTTGTCGGAGTCGAGCTATTTCGTTGTCGACGGCGGTCGGGGGTACGTTCGCGACGGATTGATCCAGAGGTGTGTGTGGAACGGACATGTTGTTTCCTTGCAATTGGTAGATTTCTTCCGGATCGAAGGTATCGCTCTCGTAAGAGGTTAAGGAAAATTCTCGTCGCAGAGATACTCGGCTTGGAGTTCTACTTACATACGGTCTCGTGCGTCGCGTCTCGTTTTGGTTTTTGTGATTGTGGTCAGTCGCGTCGTGTGCGAATAAGCTAGCGTCGAAGCTAGTAAATTGGAAGTCTTGTTCGCTAACGACGTTCTCGGGTAACGGTTCGGGTTCGCTATCGCTTGAATACTGTAATTCTAAATTTCTACGCGCGCTGTCGAGGTTTCGGGGAGTCTGGAGTGCTCTTAGTGTTAGCCTTGCAGGTTCGCTATGCAAACACGATCGGTTTGCTATCGCCGGTTTCGGAACGTTATTACCTTCCGACATTCACGCGGAATTACAATTATAATGTTCGGACTTACAGTATTACGGCGGCTCGCATATTCGCTCGCTGTATCGCTCGGCTGCTGACGCTGCGTTTCGTTGGCTCGTCGGCTGGCTGTCCGGCGTTGTCAGGTGAGACGGCGGGTCGTCGTTCGCTGTTGATGCGTTGTCGTAGGTCGTGTCTGCTGGTCTGTTGACATTGGCGTTCCTACTCAGGTTTCTGCTGCTTGGGCGTGATTTTCTCACTGCTCTGCTTGTCGTGTTGTCTGCTTAGCTTGGTTCCGTCAGCTGTTGCACTGACGTGCCAGTTTAACGCTATGGTTTTTTACAGGTCTTAGAGGTCACGGGTCTGGTGACGATCCTCCAGTAGCATCCCACCGCTGCCACCAATGTTGTGCCTTGAGATTCGGCACAGGAATATCGGGATCGTTGCTGGATTAAAGACTGGAGCCCCGGGTCGTCAGAGACTCACAACACTTCTACTTTATAATATAATATCACTTTTATTTGAATAAATTATTACAGTTTATCTTAGATCGTGCGTCTATCTTATTTCATCTGTTTGGCGTAACTCGATCTAGCTCGCGACTCACTTCGCGTTAGGTTCACGTTCACTTACGACTCTGACCGTGATAACGACCCGTATTATGATAATTGATTGACCCCGTGCGCGGTTGCGGCGGGTCTTTTATTCTAAGTTTTCTGGGTCATTTTCGGGTGTGCGGTCAAAGTCCAGATGCAAGCGAAGCAGGTTTAATTTCGAAACTCTTCGCTTGCACTTTCGCAAATGTTCTATATTTCGCGTGTGCCTTGCTGAGTAGGCATTTCGTAAGTGTGTCGGTATTCGCGTTCTTTGATCTAAATTACTACTTATCGTTTAATTTATTTAAAATTTAGTTTATAGCCTTTCGGGCTATAACAACTCTGTGATTGGCGTTAAATTCTGAATTTTGTGTTGCAGTTCGTACGTGTGCACGTTGAATTCCTTGAATTTTTTATTGTCCGAACAATGGCTCACGGAGATGGTATATTCAGTGGAGGCTAAATTATTCTTTTTGCATCCGATATTGGGAACCGCCTCGGGAAGGTTCACGATGATACTGTTCATGGTTATTGTTTCTACTTCAACATAATAATCTATTCTTTTAGGTATCTTACATATGATTTGGGGATGTTGTAAAGATCAAGAGCTATGATTTGATATATGTAAAGTAAAGAGAAATGTAATTTTTCGATATGTGTAAATGCGTTTCCTTTGCTTTCGAGAAGTGCATACTGCTTTTTTAAAATATAGATTTGTTGCTCGCTGCTACTGAACAAGTAAATGTTTGTTTTGTCGATCGTTAAATAATTGAAAAGTATTTGATTTCCAACGCTTAAAATCAGGTTGAACCTACAACCATAAATGTCCGCTGCGATTAAGGGATCATTCGATGTCCAGTACATTAACGGTTTGTCAATATTTGTGTTGTCAATTTTTATGGAGGATTCTTCTAATAGTATGGGCAGAAGCATTTATCGTATTGGTTTTTCGAAAATGGTTTCATGTTTTTTCCATCGAGATTCGAATGCATTAACACATATTGATTATTTGTATTTAATTCCATCCAATGAAGATATCTGGAAATTATGTATCATTATCTACTTATAAAACATTGTATGTATATGGTGTCCCTAAACTGTCGATAATTATTTTGATGGCAGGTTCTTGAGGTCATTTGGAGACGATTTTTCCTCAACAAAAGTATCGACCAATAATTTTTGAGTTACAAGTGATTGAAAATAAAGGGCTTTTTGCAAATTAAACTTAATGGATTTAAAATATTAAGAAAACTACATTCTTCAGTTAATTTCAGGTCGAGTTTAATTTAATAGAATTTTAATTTAATGTTTAGTTACAAAGATATATGATAGCAAAAATTGGAAGCTTGCAAAAGTGATGATCTCCCTCGACATTTTCGTTGAGGAAAAGTTGTTTCCAAATAACCTCAGAAATCTGCCATTAAAATATTTATCGCCAGTTTAGGGACACCCTCTATATTAACTGTATGTAACTAATAGTAATTGTTCAAAATTTTTAGAATTGCATGTCAATTTATGATTACATAGCTTATAATTTTCAATAAAATAATGTTATTAAATTATTGTAAAATTGTTAAATAACACAAATCTTTAATTAAAAGAGATAAAGTTGTTAATATTTTTAGATAAAGAAAATTTAATGTACCCTATTGATGGCAGTACATTAAAAAATTTTAGCTCATTTATTTTTAGGATACTATCATATTTTGCTTCCGTGCCACTTTGTTGCCACAATGTTAAATCTAGTTTCATAATGTTGTTGGTCTGGTTGATAAATTCTATTTAATAAAGTTTTCTTGTTATCCAATCGATGCAGAGATTGTGCGCAGAAGTGTCGAGGTCAGCTATTTTTGTGTAATTGCGCTCTCTTTCGATAGCGTTTGGATTAAAATCCCCTGTCATTAACTCAGACTTATCATTGACCCAATAAATCTTATGTTCCAATGCTGAGTAAGCGATTTCTTTCGCTATGTATTTATTAAGTGCAAAGTTGGTCTGAAGATCCACATCCAATACTTTCATACCATTCCACGAGCTGATCAATAATAAAGGTACTGGATTCTCATGTGTGGTAGATACATTGGCGATACTCGTGTAATGGCTCTTGCAGACCAGCGCGATGACGCGACGCGCGATATCCAATCAGCGTACAGCTTTTCCGAACGTCATATCCGTCGCAGGGTGAGTGCGACGTCGCGAAAAAAGTTGACCAAGTTCCAAGATTTGTCGCGCGCGACGAGCGATTTTAGAGTACTGACACAGTATAGGTTATACTGTGATACTGGGAGTTGATTGTGTATCTTGAAACGATATGAAAATTACAAAAGTGAGAAAATTCACTAGTTATCTACGATTTCATTTGTCGAAATCTAGTAAATCTGTTCACTTTCGTAATTTTCACTTCGTTTCAAGATACACAATCGACTCCCAGATGTAAATGGGGTGATATATCGAATCATATCAGCAATGGCACAAGATGACAATTATGAAGATTATGAATACATCGTTGATGAATCAGAAGATGAAATAGAAAATATAATTGTAAGTATAAATAATTAGTTAGATACATCACTGAACAGATATATAACTTGTATATACATGTAATTAACATGCATTTTCATGTAACGTACATATTAGTTGGAATTTCCCACTCATGGATGTAACATTTGTAATATAATATATGCTACATTGTAGTTATATTGTAATTATATCCCAGATAGCACAATGACTTATCTCGATATTGGTATATAGATTGATATAGAATACTGAGGGAAATTGATTTGCATCTTACAATATCGATGAGTCACTGTCCTATCTGGGATATAATTACAATATAACTACAATGTAACATGTGTTATATTATAAATGTTACATCTATGAGTGGGAAATTACAACTAACATGTACGTTACATGTAACATGCATGTTAGTTATACATGTTATATACCAGTTATGTATCTGTGTTTGCTAGGAATACTTGTTTCACAATAGTTATTTTAAATAAATATATTTGTATATAAAAATTTCAGCCCGATGATTCTTTACAACCTGATTCGCAAGTCTTCGTTACCTCGCAAGTGTTTGAAGAAATTTTAATATCTGAAGTTGAAGAAAGGCCATGTCTATGGGACCAAAGATTAGACATTAAACTAAGAGCAATGAATATTACACGAAAAGCTTGGGAAGAAGTGGGTCGAGCTCTCAGTATGTATATTTGTTTTTTTTTTTACATTTTATTTGCTATAAGTTTATAAATTGTTACATATAACTTAATATATTATAATAATATGTCATTTCTTTTTAAAAAGATGCAGATCCAAAAGATTGTCAAAAAAAATGGAAAAATTTACGAGATACATTTCTGAGAAAATACAAAGATCAGAAAAGTTATGTTGCAAGTGGCAATGTGCAGCTACAAACAAAGTAATGAATTGGAAATATTATAAACAAATGGAATTTTTGAAACCTACTACAGAACACAGAAGGTAAGCTGAAAATTTTGAATACAATAAATCATATGATATTGGGCATGTTCCGATATACATTGTGAGTACTAAAAATCTATTGTTTACATATATTATAGATTTTCAGTACTGGCAGTATATATCGGAACATGCCCATTATATCTTATAGAAATTTATGATATTAAAGAGATAAGTTATGTAGCAAGAATATTTTTATCATTCTTTTTAGAACATTAAGTAATCTACAAATGGTCAAAGATGACGGATTTTATACAAAAAAGAACACGGACACAGAACAGATAATGATAGAAGACAAAACTTCCCCGTCATTATTAAGTAAGAGTTTTATATTAATTAATTAATTATATTAATTATATCAATTATATTAAGAGTTTTATATTTGTTTTTTTATAACATTACTTTCTCTGTGTGTGTGTGTGTATATGTGTGAGGCTCGTTACAATGTTACTTTTTGTTTCTTGCAGCTGTGCAGGGTAAAAGGAAATCTGTCAAGGAACCAATGTATAAAACTTCGCCATGCAGTCGAAGTTCAACTTCTCTATCTTCCATGTCAGGCAGCTCACTGAAAAGACAAAATCTTGAAGAAACTATTAATATTACTTCTTCAAAATCCAAAAAGATACATATAGAATATCCTGATAGATTTGAATCTTTTATTATGGAACAAGTTGCACAACCTCCGAGTGAAGCAGCCACGTTTTGTAATTTTCTTAAAACAAGATTGGAAAAATTAAATCAGCAATACTATTTAGAAGCAACACATAACATTATGAATGAACTTATGAAACTTGAAACATTCGCCAGAAAATAAATATTTGATTTCCGCTTTTTCTTTGCTGAAACAAAAATATTTAATAAAATTTAACAAAAAAGTACAAAAGAAACTAAATGCAACATAAAAAATTTTTATTTTTATTTTATTAATAAAGTTAATAAACTACTTTAAATATAATTATATATTTAGTTAACAAAAAAGTACAAAATGAAACTAAGTGCAACAAAAGATTTTTATTTTTATTTCATTAATAAAGTTAATAAACTACTTTAATTTAAATATAAGTTTAGTTTAATTTGTTTATAAATATTTTACTTTTATATTCTGCTTGAAAATTTAGAAAATACATTTTGGCACTTTACGAACAAATTCAATATAAGTAAACAAAAATAATTGCAATAATAAATGTAAACAATATTATAAGATAATAAAGATACATATTGTTACGTCCGCGCGACCGATTCAGTCAAACGACAAGCGTCTTTCACACACACTCACACGCGTCGGAAACTAAAGACACGTATTTAGAAACAGGAACGAAATAACTTTAATAAGAACGTAAACGAGAACAAAATATATAACAGAGATTCAATAATCGGAATATCGTCAGCCCGCACGTCCGATCATCAAGACCGCGGAATTCAGATTCTCCACTGACAGCTGTTGTTTGACAACAACCCCCTTGACGACGTCTTGACAACGAGACGTTCTATGATTTCCAAGAAGACTTGATGAGCGTATGGATCTTATGCAAAAACCAGGGACGTAACACTTGCCCTCCTCTTCATAAGATTGTCGTCCTGACAATCAAATTATAAACAGGCAAATTTCTAAGAATCTTGTCGAATAGATCCCGATATGTCTTCTTATTCTCCCTGAACTGCTGTTACAGGTTACCGAACTGCATATCTTCTTGGGCTCAAACGACTTAATCGATTTCAGAAATTCTTCTCGTATCCAAATCTTCAGGCAAGAGTGAGATAATTTTCCGTGGAACCGTTCCTCAAAGAGGACTTCTCAAGCCTCTGCCTCGGCATTTGCCTAAAACCCCCGGGAAAACCACGGAAAGAAAACCGTGGGATGAGGCAGTCTTCGTCTTTAATGGTTTATTTGTCTTCTTTATCTCCTTTTTAATTTTCCTCTTCTCTTTCTCTTTCGTCGTCAAGTTAGGCTTCCTCCGTCAGTCTCTTTCTAAAAGAAATTTAACAACAGAAACTCGAACAAAACACAAATTCTTAAAATCAAAGTTGGCGTGTATAACTTTAGTGAATCGTGGGCTCCAAATATTTCTTAATTCAATTCCTGCCGTTTATGAAAAGAGGCCAATCCATCGGAATGTACTACTTTACATTTGTGCCTATTCGATTTCTTAATCCCATAAACAACATCATTAAACTTTCTGATAATTTTATAGGGACCTTCCCAATTACTTTGTAATTTAGGAGATTTACCTCCCATTCTTCGAGATTATAAAACCAAACATCTTGATTTTCACGAAAATTAATTTTCCTAGCCTTTTGATCGTAACGAACTTTAAAACGAAGAGATTGAAAATTTAAACGTTGCTTAGCAAAATTATGAATTTTATCTAACCTTTTTTTAAACTTTTGAATATAACCTTCAAAAGAATTCTCTATCTCCCTTTCTGGAGGACTTCCTCGCAACAAATCTAATGGAAGTCTTAAATCCCTTGCAAAATATAATTCAGCAGGAGAGGCACCTGTGGCCTCATGTTTTGAAGAACGATATGCTAATAAATACATAGAAATCCAATTATCCCAGTCCTTTTGATCCTCTGAAATGAATTTAGCTAAATAATTTAAAACCGTCTGATGATGACGTTCCACTTGCCCATCTGACTATGGATGTAAAGCAGTTGTTCTAGTTTTATTAATTCCAAGAAGACAAATCATTTCTTGAAAAACTCTTGATTCAAAATTTCGTCCTTCATCAGTGTGGATTTCAAATGGAACTCCATGACGAGAAACAACTTGCTTCACAAATACATCTGCTACTGTTTTCGCTTTAATATTTTTTAGTGGGAAAGCTTCAACCCACTTAGTAAAACAATCAATGATTACTAACAAATATCGATTTCCAGCTGTAGTAGCCGGAAGAGGCCCAAGTATATCCATTTGAATCCTTTTAAATGGAGATCCTACATCATAAGTCTGCAAAGGAGATTTTCCTTTTCCTGATGGACCTTTCTTTGCCACACATACCTTACAAGATCGACACCAATCTTCCACATCATGTTTACAAGTGGCCCAGTAAAAACGTTTTCGTATTTTTTCTAACGTTTTATTTACTCCAAAATGACCTCCAAATGCGGAATCATGTGCTTCTTCCATTATTTGATTGATGAACTTCCTAGGAACAATTACCTGAAAAACTATAGATTTTAAATTCGGAGATTCCCACTTTTTAAATAGAATTCCATCTTTTAAAATTAGTGCATCCCAATAAGACCAATAAATCTTTGCAGAAACATCCTGTTTAACCTCCTGCCAACAAGGACGCTCTCCTAATTCCTTCCCTCGTAAAAACATTGAAACAACAACATCTTCCAATTTCCTATCTCGCCATTCCACTAAACTTTCTTTTTCCAAAATTATTCGAGCAACAGAATTTTCTTTTAACTCCACTTTAGAACAATAAATACAACCTAGCTCTGCACAAGGGCGCCTTGATAAACCATCCGCGTTTTGATGAAATCGTCCCTTTCGATGAATTATTTCGAATTCATACTGTTGCAATCTTTCTAACCAACGGGCCAGCTGCCCTTCCAAATCTTTAAAAGACATCAACCACCTAAGAGAAATATGATCCGTTCTAATTTGAAATTTCCTCCCATACAAGTAATGATGGAAAGACTTTAATGATGAAATAATAGCTAACAATTCCCGCCGTGTGATACAATAATTCCTCTCGACTTTGCTTAGAACTCGACTGAAATAAGCGATAACCTTTTCTGAACCATTCTGGATTTGTGATAAAACCGCTCCAATACCATGATTCGAAGCATCTGTATCTAAAATAAATTCTCCTTGTTCCTTAGGAAAGGATAATACTGGCGAAGAAATTAATTTCTGTTTCAATTCCTCAAATGCCTCTTGACAAGATAAAGACCATACAAACTTTACTTGATGTTCTGTAAGTGTAAATAAAGGTTTTGCTATTAAGGAGAAACCTTTAAACTTCCTGTAATAGGAACAAAATCCCAGAAAACTTCGGAGCTGCTTTCTATTCTGAGGAACTGGCCAATTCTCTACAGCAGAAATCTTCTCAGGATCCGTAGTAATTCCTTGTTCGGAAACAATATGACCCAGATATTTCACTTTCCTACTAAAAAGAGAACATTTTTTAGGATTGATTTTCAAATTTGCCATGCGCAAACAAAGAAAAACTTTTCTAAGATTAACCATCATTTCCTCGAACGTTTTACTAAAAACAATGACGTCATCGAAATAAACTAGACAAATTTTTGATATTACTTCTCGCAGAACTTTCTCCATCAAACGTTCAAAAGTAGCTGGAGCATTGCAAAGACCAAATGGCATGACTCTAAATTGCCACAATCCGCTCCCAACAGAAAATGCCGTCTTTTCTTTATCTTTAGGGTTAACCTTTACCTGCCAGTATCCACTTTTTAAATCTAAAGTTGAAAACCAAGAATTCCCCGACAATTTATCCAAAATATCCTCAATCCGGGGTAACGGGTATGAATCCTTTACTGTCGCTCCATTAAGCTTCCTATAATCTACGCAGAATCTAAGTAAACCGTCTTTCTTCTTCACCATAACTACAGGAGAAACCCAAGGACTTCGAGATTCTTCAATTACTCCCTGAGACTTCATTTCTTCAATAAATGCGATCTACCTCCTCCCTAAGATGTAATGGAACTTCCCGAGGAGTTTGTTTTATAGGTTTAGAATCCCTTACATCAATGGTGTGCTCCAAAACTTCACAATTCCCTGCAACTAAATCTTCTGAAAACATGTCCTGAAATTCGACCAAGAAATCAGCAAAAATATTCTTTTGATAGGGAGCTAAATTTTCAGAGTTTTCTTCGAAAAATGTCTGTAAGAAATTAGGCACCTTTTCCTTTTCGATTCGACAACAAGAAAATTCATCGCTATTATCTTTTTCAGAATTAACAAATTCTGATTCAAAAATCTTTTCTAATTTAATTTTTTCAAGAAAATCAACTCCTAATATACAATCATCAGAAATATTAGCAACTAATACTGGAATATCCAAAAGATATTTTCCTAACTCTATTTCAACTATAACTTTATATTTGACTGTAATTGTCTCTCCAGTAGGGTATTTAAGAAAACAATTTTCTACTTCAAAATGCTCCTTTGGCCCTCTAACCAATCTTTCACTTAAAACGGAAACATCGGAACCCTCGATTTTAAATGTACACAATTCACCATCCAACTTTCCCTTATAACTAAAGAAATTTTTAATTCTACTTATTCTATTTATCTTTAAACATTGTGAAATTTTTGGGGCATCAACTATCTTAGTCGAACCTGCCCCAAGAAGCTCGACTAAGCTTTGTTTCCCGACAAAGACGGACATTCCGAACGATAGTGCCCCTGCGCACCACATTGCCAACATTCTTTTTTTGATTGTTGAAATTTATGTTTTTGATTTTTATTATTTTCAAATTCCTTTTTATCTTTATCTTTCTTTTCGCTTTCCTCATTCTTTTGTTTATAATTAAATTTATTAAACTTATTAAATTTGTTAAATTTATTATATTTGTTAAATTTGTTATTTTTGTTTTCATTATTCTCATTAAATTTATTTTTTGAAAAACTATTTTCCTGTATTACTTTTACAGCCATAGCTCTTTCAACAGCTGATTTTAAGGAAGAAATACTTTCCAATTGAAGCGTTCTTTTCAAAAATCCGTCCGATAGCGCGGCTATAAATTGGGCACAAGCAATTTTATCTCTGATTTCATGAGAGCACTCAGGATAAGCTAGACGCGATAGTCTTTCCAAATCTGCGCCTAAAGTAGCCAAATTTTCAGAATTCTTTTGCTTTCTATTTGTAAATTGAGTATAGTAAGTTTGGGCTAAATGCCCCTCTCCAAAACGTAATTCCAGTTTCGATTTTAAATCTTCAAATCTTAAATTTTCAATTTCAAATATTCCGTCTAAAATCGAACGCGCTTTTCCTCTCAAACATGCTGCTAAAGCTACTGTTTTATGAGAATCATTCCAACCGTTAGCCCGCGCTATCAAATCAAATTGTGTTAAAAATTCGCGCAAAGGGACACTACCATCATAACAGTCAGGCTTTAATTTATAACCAAATTGATCTAATTGCAAACGTAAATTTTCATTTTGAATTTGCGCTCTATTAATGAGAGGACTTAGCTGTACAATACGTTGCTGAAATCTTTCCTCCATTCTGCGAAGCTCGTTATCCCGCTCATGCAACTGGGAATCGAATTCAGCTTGTATCCTCTCCATCCTGCGAAGCTCATTGTCCCGCTCTTGCAACTGGGAATCGAATTCTCGCATCCGGACTCGTTCTTCCCGGAGCTCACGGATTTCTCGCATCGCTGATTGAATTGTAATTGTCTCCAGCATCGGCTCCTCTCTATTATGTGGCTCTGCTCTCGTTATCTGAGGCGTTGTGGACACACGAACTCTCTTCCTTGCAACACCCGCCTGTTGTTGTTCCATCACTGAGGTTTACTTTCTCACAAATTCAAAACTCAGCTCCCGTCGGACTAATCCCGGACGAGCCCCCAAAATGTTACGTCCGCGCGACCGATTCAGTCAAACGACAAGCGTCTTTCACACACACTCACACGCGTCGGAAAATAAAGACACGTATTTAGAAACAGGAACGAAATAACTTTAATAAGAACGTAAACGAGAACAAAATATATAACAGAGATTCAATAATCGGAATATCGTCAGCCCGCACGTCCGATCACCAAGACCGCGGAATTCAGACTCTCCACTGACAGCTGTTGTTTGACAACAACCCCCTTGACGACGCCTTGACAACGAGACGTTCTATGATTTCCAAGAAGACTTGGTGAGCGTGATCTTATGCAAAAACCAGTGACGTAACAATATATTTACAAAATTCTCTGTTCTATCGGTACTTTTTCCTCCTTTATGAAATATTTGCATTTCTTTTTCAGCTATTAACTCATAAAGTCATAAACTAATTGTTTTGTATATTCAATCTTTTGAGGGTCTCCTGTTATTCTATATAAAAAAAATATCGGCTTTAAATAATTATGCAATATTGCTTTGATAGATAAAATTAAGAGAGGCAATTGCCTCTCTTAAAAAAGAATAATTATTCTTACACAGAAAAAAATTTTTTGTTTTACCTCAATGGCTTTTCTTGTTCCTGAAATGGCTCTTCCTGAATAATAATCATTTTAGCTCCAGACTTCTCTTGAAGTTGCTTTATGGCATCATCTTTTTTATCGATTATCAGACCAACTATAGGACCTGAAATCATTAACTCAATAAATCTTGGATGTCACATTATTCCGCTACTGATTTTACGAATTACTTCTTTGCTGATTACCTCTTGTTTTCCTTGTTGTTTGATCATGTTTGCTTGTTTGACATATATACAATATATACATTATTTACACTACCATCCGTGGCATAAAACCCATTGCCATGGAACTGCTCCTTCATTTAGAAAGTAATTTTTGAAATCTTCTCTTATACTAGCTGCAAAGCGAGAATGAGTATTACTGCCATCGTTTTGTAATAGTGCTATGCCAGAATTGTTTTCAATCATGTTTCTCCATTCCCCAGGGATAAGTTCCTTATTACAACGAGGTTCATCAGCAAAACCTTTGCTACAATACCCAACTTTATCCATACAATAATTATGTAAAACCACACAAGCTTTCACGATACTTTCGGCTGTAATTACGGATGTATTAATAGGTTTTGCAAAAATACACCATCGTGTCATCATAATGCCAAACATATTTTCTATCACTCTTTGTGCACGACTCAATTGATAGTTAAAAACTCTTTGTTCGTTGGTTAATGTTTTTCCTGGATATGGTCGTAATGTGTAACTGTTTAACTGAAAGGCTTCATCTGCAACCAACATGTAAGGCATTGCTTTCTCTCCTTCAATAATTGGTGTTGGAACAGGTATATACATTTGATTATATTGGAATCTATAGCCCATAACGGAATTTTTGAAAATTCCTCCGTCACTATGTCGGCCTTCTCCACCGATATCTACTATTAAGAATTTATATCGTGCTGATGCTATTGCCATTAAACTAATGCTATGACTTCCTTTATAATTATAAAAGACTGAACCAGAATGTGGTGGAGCCTACAAAACAAAATTATCTATAAATATTGAATTACATAATTACTATTGAATTACCAAATTACTGAACGCATAATATAGATTACCTTTAGATTTACATGTTTACCGTCTAAAGTCCCAATACAGTATGGAAAGTTCCAAATATCTTGAAAATCTTTTGCAACTTCTTTCCATCCATGTTCGGATGGTTCAAACAGTTCGTTTTGGAGAACATCCCATAAACTTTTGCATGTCTCTGATATTATCATGGAAGCAGTGCTGTGCCCAATCCGAAAAGCAAAGGCAAGTGAAGACATAGTGTCTCCAGTAGCCAAAAACCTATAATAATAATATTAAATATAATACCTTTAAATTAAACATATATATATTAATATAAACATATATATTAAAACTTACCTCAATGTTAAATATAATCTACTACGTGCCGGTATAGGATCCCGGTAATGGGTTGATATCTTTTCTATTTTAGGTCCTACTATGCGTAATAAATTATCAAAAGCTTCAATAGTAAGACGAGTATACTGGAAATGAACTTCTGTGTCATAAAGTCGCATTTCTTCAATTAAATGATCACCATCATCTTGTTCATTACGTTTTTGATTGATAGGCCGGACCCACCACCGACGTTTTCGTTGATGGTTTATGTTAGCTCTTTTTAATCGAGCATACCAAACAGCTAAAAGTAGCTTTGTATTTATATTTATTTCTATATTTTCCTTTTGTAGAAAATATAATAAAAGCAAAAACTGCTTACGTTGTTTGCTGTTCATCATTAGTACTATAAAAAATATATTCTAATATGTAATATAATTGTAGTAATATGTAATATAATTCTAATATGTAATATAATATATATATATATATATGTATATATATAATTGTTTGTTTTTAAAAAGGCCAATGTCAAATCTAGGCTGCGGTCAAGACTACGCTACGAATGCTTTGAAACATCATTCTATCTTTGTTCTACATTCCATGAGAATAAAGATAGAATGATGTTTCGAAGCATTCGTAGCACAGTCTTGACTGCAGCCTTATAGCAATTGAGTTATATATTAAATATGTTTTCCATAAATTTTGTAGAAAGCATATTTGAACATAATCCAATTTGCTAAAGCTTTGTTCGAGCGATTCAGACAATACAGGCAAAATAACTGAATAAATTAGTGATAATGATATATCAGCAATATTATATACTAACCTTAATCACACTAATAATTTGACTATAATTTGAATGATATGACACAATTTTTTATGTGTATTTAATATGAACTATTTAATAGTTACTATATATACACTATATACACTGTTATTATATACTGTTACTATATACACACTATATATACTGCATCATGTACCATTAATGATACTTTTTTTGTTATTAATGATTATACGGACGATACGGGCAGTGATACGGACACAAGATTATAAGGTTAGGTTTTTCTCTCGTCATCGCGTTTGTGTGAATGGAGGGAAAATCTTATTCTCGCGATTCATCGCATATCGCGTATCGCGTGTCGCGCCATCGCGCTGGTCTGCAAGAGCCATAAGGGCCATCTTCATCTTCGTTCAGAGCACGTACTTGGTAATAATAGATTGTATCAAGTTTTGAATTCTAAACCTTATTTTCCATTGTACGTATAAGTGTGACGGAGACTTCAATTTTTTTTCCCGTTTTCGAAAAACCAATACTTTATCAAGAAGGTGATCAGACCATTTTAAAATTTAGGTTGCTTCCATCTGTAAAAAAAATTTTATCTTTTTATTTTTAGCAAGTTTCTAACAGAGATTGAGTGTATGTATGTGTATGTGCATATATGTATATATGTATGTGTATGTATATGTGTGTATATGTATATACAGGGTGTCCCATTTTAAAAGTTCCACCCTTATAACTTTTCAGGATCAACATTTGAAGGAAAACGACTCGGATAAAAGTTGTAGGGAACAAAGGGGGCTATCTAATAGTGACCTTGGATTAGTCATTAAAGGTCATTTTCAAGGTCATTTGAAGGTCAACTTTCGTTTTTTATTGGAACCCCCTATTTTTCATTACATATTCTTGTAGCTTATCTCGAGAGCTTTCCAAAACACTATAATTAAGTTATTTTTTATTAAGTACTTTTCGAGTTATAAGGCTTGAAATTTACAGTATTTTGACATAAAATACAAAATATCGTGTAAAACATTCAGTAATCTTACCTTAATACTTTTCGGTAATCTTACCTTAATACTTTTATGCATAAAATAATAAGACCAATCAATTGGTGTAAAGAAAACACATAATTGCTTTCAAAAATATGTATATATGTATATAAATGAAATTAGCTAATTCATTTTAAATGCTTTAAATTCTTGAATTTTTGATCTTCGAATTTGTACTCAAAGCCTAGAAAACGGTTTGGGATCCTGAGTGTATGATACAAAGTACATCTTTTTATGTTTCAAAATCTGTAATAAAAACTAATAAATAAGAGAAAGTAAAACATAAAACTTAGTTAACGTAGTATAACATCCACTCAGAATCCTAGTCCTGAAACGTTCGATACTGTACATAATCATTATTAAAGTAAAGAAATAATTAATTGAATATGATTTCAGCATGTGAATATACAGAGGATTGTTCAAGTATGAATGATAGTGAGATCGTAGAAGAAAGTGAGTCTAGTTCAACTATCAGCAATGAACCTCCTAAAAAGAAGAAACATGGATTAAATAAGTTTTCAGGTATAGCGCTGTTAAATAATAGATGTTTCTAGTCAATTAGCTGCAATTTTAATGTAATACTAACTTTAAATGTATAATGTACATACATATATCGTTGATAAAATTCTACATCATATAATATATGTAGATTGTACATCAATGTTATGTGATATTGATATTAGCAGATAAATATAAGTATTAATATAGTTATAACATTACAGGTAGAAAAAGCTACGAAACTATTCTAGACAACTATACAGAGAATCTGATGCAATCACAACAACAACTTTTATCAGATATTATTATAAAACAGAATGAAATGCAGAAAGAGATGATAAAAGTTGAAATGGAAAACCAAAGATTATGGGAGAAAGAAATAATAGAGAAGGAACATGCATTTCAAAGAGAATAAATGCAATCTTTTGTGCAAGCGTTGCAAGCAATAAATTCTCAAGCTTCTCGTCAATCAAATTATGGAATGCCACAAAATTTTTTTATGCCTCAAAATTATGGAATATCAACAAACTATAAGCTACCACAACATGTCAAAATTGTTCCAGTATGTTTATAATAAAATTAGTCCTGTGTTAAGCGAGATTTGCGTAAGCAGCATTCACAAACTTGACGAATTTAATTGTAAAGATTGAGAAACGAATTGGTTAATTCCGTTGAATCTGACAAAATTGACCATTTCTCCTCTAAACCATTACAGTTGAATTCGTTAAGTTTACGGATACAGCTTATATAAATCACGTTTTATAGTTATATATATATATATATATATATATATAATACTTACATAATATAACATCTCGTTTAATAGATAAAAGAAGGAAGTATCATTGAGTCAAGCCAACTAAATAAATCAATATGGCGTCAACATCCACATCTTCTACCATTACTAAGGAGAACAACGACAATTCAAAGGCATGAAAATTTGTTGAAACATACTGACAAGCAATACAAAAATGAAAGTATATATAAGTATAAGTAAGTATATATAAGTAGATATATTATAAGATGAACCAAAGTGTTATAACATATATTTAGTTTAAAATTTAATAACTAATGTACTGAAATCAAAGTATTATAAATGTTAAGTTTATTAGAATACGTTTAAATAAAATGTTATTAAAATATAAACCTGTTCAAATATATATAAAAAAATATTAAATAATATAAAAAATGTTATATAAATAAATAGAAGTATTTATTAATATTTACATTTATTATATATACATATATACATATTTATTAACACCCATTAGCTTAAATAGAACTCCAAAGACAAAGTAATTCCGTTTTACAATACATCAAAGAAAATTGTTTATCTTAATAGTGTTTTACGAAGAGGGAAGTTTGCAGCTAAGTAATCTTTTAGACATTCTCGTATAATAGTAGAACGTATATTGTCTCGTTCACGATTTATTTGTTGTCTTGGTTGTACAAATACTTCTTCTAACTCAATAACCGGTTGCAACCACTCTTCAAGAAATCTGTCTTTATTGTCTTCACAAAAATTGTGCAGCACACAACACTCAACTATAACTTGAGGTACAAATTTATAGTTGCAATCCACTTTTTTCTGTAACATCCTCCATCTAGCTTTCAATCTTCCAAATGCCATTTCCACTTTGAAAGTCGATTCTACTGGCAAGAATCAAATACATAATTTATAGTGTGTTTGAATTAATAATAAAGATAAAAACCTGTGGTATTATTTCTTGTGAGTGTTTGTATAATGTACTATCTTTGAAAACTGCAGCATCATGAACACTACCAGGGTGCTTGGCAAAGACATTACGAAACCTGTAAATAATATTGTAAATATACAGTTATTTGTATATATTCTCAGAACTGACATTATCTTATTAATATGTATATTTGTATCATGTCTTTCAATTACCTTCCATTATGATCAACTATTGCTTGAACATTGTAAGATGTCCATCCTTTTCTGTTGACCAAATCTCTGTAACCTTCTTCTGGTACTGTAATAGGTATATGTGTTCCATCGATTTACCAATTATTTGAGGGATATGAGATATGTTTTCAAATTGCATTGCAATATATTTAGCTTCATCTTGGTTTGGCATATTAATATAAGCGGGAGCCAAAACTTCATTAATTGCTTTCATAACTTTGTAAAGGTATTTTTTCACTGTTGATTTATGTACTCCGAATACATTTCCAACTACTCTGTATTCAGAACAACTAGCAACTTTATACAGAGCTATAGCAAGTTGTTTCTTTACAGATACAGGCTCCCTAGCTTTCAAAAGTTGCATTTTTGGTTTTAATGCATCTTCGAGTAAATCACACAATTTAAAAAAATTCATTTTTGACATCCGAAAACTTTCGAGCCATTCCGAATCAGTATAATGATTTAATACAATAGAGTCCCAAAATTCGTAACTTCTTTTTTTCATCCATATTCTTCTGTATTGTATGCCTGTCATAATAAGTTGAGGAGGTATCGGATTGTTTATTATTACTTTCCACATAAAAATTAAATTAAATTTTTGTTCCAAACATAACCTTAGTAGACGTTGTAATAAGGCTCGTCGTTTTGCTCTTATCATGATCATCATGCGTCTTCTTCGAGTATATTGTATATTTTGAAACATAAAAAACCTGGCCATACACTTTGGCACAGTATTATTATTCATATTTTCTCGTTTCCGTTCAACTAAATACTACACCACTTACGAAATAAACTTAAATTGCAATTCTCAATGCCACTAGTAGGAGGCAATCAACATGAATTAAATTCGTATTATATTTTTCACTTAGTACATGCTTAGTACATTCGATGTAAACGCGCCCGTACTAAAGCTTTGGTGCGCACCAAATTTAATACGCGTACCAACGTTTCGACGATGTAAACTAGGCCAGTAGTGGAGCTCCGTAAAGTTAGCCGGATCACTTTAACTTTTTAATAATTAAAATTATCTAATCGTTTGGTGGTCGTTTGGTGATGATTGGTAGCCTAATTAAAACGTTTAGTAGTCAACCTTGTCTTTTAAATAAATAATTACAATTTTGGTATAAAGTTAGCCGGGGACATTTTTTATTTTCAGCCTAATCGGTTAAATGAGGGCTTATTCGATGCAGAATCGTTAGGTGGTCACGAATGCTTTATTTATAATGTTTGGTCCATAGTTTATCCAACAAATTAATAAATGTGCGGTTAGGTAGTGGGGATGGCTAACTGGAAGCTGTAAAGTTAGCCTAGCCGGATCAATAACCGCCGCGCAGGGTCAGCGCACATGGTTTTGTAATCGTGATAGCCTAATAATTAAATAATTACCAAACGTTGTAATTAGACTATTAATCACCACCAAACGATTATCTTTCAGTTAAGACCAATTTGAACAAAATTGGTTGGTAAATAATGTATTGGTCCGGCTAGGCTAACATTACAGTTTCCAGTTAGCCATCCCCACTACCTAACCGCACGTTTTTTTATTTGTTGGATAAACTATGGACCACCAAACGATTATCTTTCAAATAAGACCAATTTGAGCAAAATTGGTTGGTAAATAATGTATTGGTCCAGCTAGGCTAACTTTACAGCTTCCAATTAGCCATCCCCACCACTTATTAACCGCACATTTTTTTTATTTGTTGGATAAACTATGGACCACCAAACGTTATAAATAAAGCATTTGTGACCACCTAACAATTCTGCATCGAATAAGCCCTCATTTAACCGATTAGGCTAAAAATAAAAAATGTCTGGCTAACTTTACACCAAAATTTTAATTATTTATTTAAAAAAAAACGACGGACCACCAAACGTTTTAATTAGGCTATCAATCACCACCAAACGACCACCAAACGATTAGATAATTTTAATTATTAAAAAGTTAAAGTGGTCCGGCTAACTTTACGGAGCTCAGTAGTGGCGGATATAATACGATCCGAATCAAATCAAGCGTTTACAGCGCGCTGACATCTTTTGATACGCGTATCAACTTGGTCTGATACTCGCGAATCAGGAGTATCGAATCAGAGCGCACTAAAGTAATCCACGAACGTTTATACCGAGCGTATCAAGCGATTTGATACGGATATAGTACTTGGTACAAGTACCAAACAGTCGGTGTAAACTAGGCCATAAGCTACATCACTGCGTTAATGAAAATATGCCATCCATTTAAAAAAAGTCGATGACTTTGAAATCTCGTAAAAGGTAACATTAAAAAAAATTTTCGCTTATCAGAATATTAGTCCCTTTGAATCGAACTATTTTCGCCTTTGACTTTTTTTCGTATCATCAAAGGAAACAGAGATATTCTAAGTGCTGCAGTTAAAGGAAACACTCTGTACATATACTGGAAGAGTAAAAGATACTCGGAAGCCGAATTCCTTTAGTTTATATATACATATATATTTTTTGAGACAGCAGTCGTTTCGTGTACATAATAATTACAGAGAGCTGCGATACTTGCACACCGTGGTATTGTCTCTTCTGACTAATTACTCTGACTAAGCGTTCGCGCGGGAACTTCGAATATCTAACACTCCTCCTTTCGGCTTGCACACATAATCCTCGAGAATGGTGGGCGGCCTCCGAATTCGGGTTGATTTCCTTGTCGAATCCTCAGACTCAGATGAGGGCCGGGTCTTGGGCCTCTTTCGTCGCCGGCATTTCTGGAATCGGCTCGGTCAGAGCCGGGTCCCGACGTCTTAGCTGGTCAACGTGACGGCGCATCTCTTGGCCATCGGGACTTTGTAGCCGATAACTAATTGGTCCCGACCGGGCAGTAACTACTGCTGGAATCCACTTTGGTCCATTATTGGAATAATTTCTAGCGAAGACTGGTTTATTTTCTTTAAACGATCGGATGGGCTGGTGTTTTCTTCCAGCTTGCCTGACCGTCTATCCGGATGTAATTTGTTTAGGCACGTTTTTAATTTTCTACCCATCAGCAGCTCGGCTGAGCTCACTCCGGTGGTGGCATTGGGCGTTGTGTGTTGTCGGAGTAAGAATCTTGCTATTTTTGTTGACCAATCCTCTCCTTTCTGCTTCATTAATGCTTGTTTTGTTGTTTGCACCATTCTTTCTGCTTGTCCATTGCTAGCTGGGTGATATGGGGCAATTTTGACGTGACAAATTAAATTCCTCTTCAGAAATGTTTGGAACATCCCCGATGTAAACCCGGTTGCGTTGTCGCTTACAACTAAAAAAATGAATTTTTAAGTATTTTTACCACAGTTCATATTGCACTGTGCATATAAACTGTGGTAAAAATACTTAAAAATACTTAAAAATCTATTTTTTTAGTTTTAATATTGTAAAAAGCAGAAAAGAAAATATTACGCTTATTAACAAACAAAAATAAATGCCTAGCCCAGGATTTGAACTCGGTCCGCCGCGGCTTTTCGATAGTTTCAAAAATTCATAACTCGAAAACTACGGAGCATTCGACAAAACGTCAAGACACGTATATTTTTTTGGCTTCTAGAATCACCAAAAAAATTGGCATCCCGATTCTCGATGTGCTGGATGCGATGTCCCCTTGTAAGTATTTTTTTTGTTGTTTACTTTTTTATTCCAGTCAATACATTTTATCAAGCGACGCGGTAGCGGCGCGACGCCAAGTATAAAAAAAAGGAGTAAAAAAAATTTATGAATCATAATAACGTCCGGGGTACCGCGGGAGCACGCCGCTACTAAGCTTATCCGGAATTCTTGTCATATACGAGCTTTCTGTCAAGATATTTCTTGAACTAAAGCCATAATAAAAAAATCTAACGGCATTTTGCTAATGTAATGTTAATATAAGCTTTCGATTGCGACTAGTTCGAAGATGATTGGTGCAGTCAATCCCGAGGTCTCGAAAATTCGTACCCAAAAAAGTTATATAATTCTCACGTTTTAAGACTTTCAACTTTCAGTCACTCGCGTACATACTCACGCACACACGCAAATCGATTTTGTCCCTCAAGGCATATTTGCAATGCGCAAATATAAAATATGTAGTTTGTGTGACTTGTTTCACTCGTGTCGTTTGACAGTTTGACAGTTTATGTCAAACTGTCAAAGTAAATAACTGTCAAAGTAAACTGTTAAAGTAAATAAAGTTAAAAAAGAAGAGATAAAGTTAATGAAGAAGGGATAAAGAGGAAGAAGGAAAGACGAGAGAATATAAAGGGGTATGTATATATATATATATATATATATATACGTATGTATTTAGGTATATATATGTATATGTATATATATATTGTTATCAATTATATAATATTTAAATTATATCAATTATTTAATATTATTATTTATAATTATTAATTATATAATTAATTTATAATAATTAAATATTTATAATTATTAAATATATTATTATGTTTTTAAAGAAGAGGTAAAGAATAGACAAGAGGAAGAGAGAAAAAGAGAGAAAGAGAAAGAGAGAGAAAGAAGAAAGACGGATCGTTTATTTAAAGTTAAAGAAGACAAAGAATAAGCAAAAGAAAGAGAGAGAGAGAGAGAGAGAAAGAAAGAGAGAGAGAGAACGAAAAAAAGGAAGGAGGAGTATAATATTAGGTAATGATACTGTTAAATATTATTTAATATTATTAATGAATATTTAATATTATTAAATTTAATTAGAGTAGTAAATATTACTATTTAATATTATTAAATTTAATTAGAGTATTAAATATTACTAAATTATATATTAAACTTTTTAAATATTTGAATTGATTATTATATTTAATAATCATTTAAATCTTTTATTTAAAGTTAAAGAAGAGACGAAGAAAATGTAAAAAAAAGAGATAGAGAGAGGGAGAGAAAGAGAAAGAAGAAAGAAAGAAAATTTATTATTTAAAATTAAAAAAGACGAAGAATGAACGAGAGAGAAAAAGAGAGAGGGAGAGGGAGAGAGAGAGAAGAAGAAAAGAAAAAGTATAATTAAATAAAATATAATTAATATTATGTATAATTAAATAAAATTATTGTATCTTTTTACATTATATCTTTTTATTATATCTTAATAATTAAATACAAATTTTAATTTTACGACGTAAAGAATATAGTAATTAGAAAATAAAAGTTAATTAGGGAAAAATAGAAAAAAAATTCAATATAAAAAATGCTATAATTTTTATTTATTAAAAAATAAAACAAAAATGTATACACATAAAATAAAGTAAGAAAGTGACAAAGCGAATAATATTTATAGTAATATTTTTTTATAGTAAATATATTTATTGAACATTATGATAAACGTACATGGAAGTAACATACATATTATCAATTATCAATTCGATAAGATAGGTTATGTTACATTAAATAAACTTTGAATAATACTTTGAATGACTTTGAATAAACTTTGAAAGTAACTTTCTTTGCTCTTGTTGACTCTCTTTGTCTCTCTCTGTCTGTCTCTCTCTCTCTCCCTCTCTCCCTCTCTCTCTCCTTCTCTCTCTCCCTCTCTCTCTCCCTCTCTCTCTCCCTCTCTCTCTCTCTCCCTCCCTCTCTCTCCCTCCCTCCCTCTCTCCCTCCCTCCCTCTCTCCCTCTCTGGGCATGTTTTTAGACACTACGAATATAATATTTACGCCGATGATTTACAAGTATACCATCATTGCAAGTCTTCCGATCTTAACATGGGAATTCGCAGAGTTAATGATGATGTCGAAGCCATCATCGCATGGGCCGCCACCAACAGGTTGCTTTTGAACGCAAACAAAACGCAATCAATTATCTTCGGTACATCGAGATACATAAATGCGATTGATTTGACCACTGTACCCAATGTCGTAGTCGCCGGTTTATCCGTTGCTTATGCTACACACATCAAACACAGTATAAGTATACACAGTAGAGTCACTTCTTTGTTCTAAAATGGACCAAATTTCCAGTACGCATGCGCCGACTGTACAGTTTAAGACATGGCTGCGCCCATGTATGTATATAACCTGTATTCCGTAATCCAAAGGGATACTGTGGTGCATCATTAAAAATACGTCTTTTTAATAATATAAAATTAGAGTTTAATAATAAAAAAATACAACAATGATTAAAAAAGGTGGATACAGTTGTACAATGACGGATGCTCGAATATTTCTGGACGAGTGTCTGGATTAAGTTTTTTTTCTTTTCCAAAAGACCCAGAAAGGTAAGAGTGATTTGTTAATAATATTTAATTTTTGTTACAAAATTCATTTGAGACCTAACAAGTTTATATATTATATATATATATTTGGATTTTTCAGATCTAAGTTATGGTTAAAAAATTGTGGCCGTATTATTGAAACCTCGACTGAAAATTTACACAAAAATTATCGTGTCTGTGGAAATCATTTCGAATCACCAATATTTTTAAATAATTTGAGAAATCGATTACAGCCACATGCATTTCCAATACCATTGGATAATAATTTACCACAAAATTTGTTATTAATTTCCAACAATCAGATATTCTCAAATAACAATGGTAAAAATGTTACTAATTTTATTGTTTTTTATTTCTTTGATATTAATATTAAAAATTGATATTAATATTAAAAATTATATTTGTTATACTTTAAAAACAATTATAAATATAAACAATTATACTTATTTTATATTTTATAGATATACAGTTAGTTGATAATTCGAATCAAATTATAAGTGAAGAAAAACACAAAGATCAGCAAATACAAATTGAATTTGATCAAGAAGATAAAGAAATACAAACGAACATTAAATTATCAAGTAATTCACGAAAACAGGCACTCAAAAAGAAGATTCGTTTATTACAAAGAGAATTACGTACTGTAAAACGACAATTAAAACGATAACAATTGAAACAAAAATTACAACGACAAAAAACAATATCAGTAAAGTTTCTGTAGAAGAGTATTGCAATATTACAGAACAACTTCTACTATCACCCATTGCAGACTTTATAAAAATACAAATACGTCTCAATCACAAATCATCTAAAAGTAGAAGGTATTCTACTGAATTTAAAAAATTTTGTTTAGATTTATATTTTAGTGGATCTAAAACTTATAAACTTTTATACAAACAATTTTCTCTTCCAAGCCCAAGAACTCTGCAACGCATGATTCAAAATTTAAACATCTCTCCAGGATTACATGATTTTATATTTGAAATTTTAAAAATAAAATTAATTAATTCAAACTCTCCTCTTGATAAATATTACATATTATGCATGGATGAAGCATCATTAAAAGTAAATTTATATTATAATATAAATTTAGATGAAGTAATAGGTTTCGAGGATTATGGAAAAGGAAAGTCTCAATTACCTACATATAACGTAGCAGTTTTGATGTTTAGAGGAATTTGTAGTAACTGGAAACAGCCTTTAGCGTATTTTTTTCTTAATTCTACGTTTTCTGCTAATCTATTAAAAAATGTTATAACTCAAGCCATTCAAAAATTACAAGGTTGGATATAAAGTAATCGCGTTTATAACTGATATGGGTGGAAATTTTATGCAAGTAGCAAAAATGTTGAATGTTACTAAAGATTCACCATTCTTTAATGTTAACGGGCAACAAATTGCTTATTTTATCGATCCACCACATGCCATAAAAGCGGTTCGAAATAATTTTTATAAAAATAATATTTTTTATAATGATAAACTGATTTCGTGGAAATTTATTGAAAAATTATACGAAATAGACCAAAAAAATGAAATGCGACTAGCGCCAAAACTCACAGAATTTCATATTACTCCCACTAATTTCGAAAAAATGAAGGTTCGTTATGCAACGCAAATTTTAAGTGCTACAGTAGCTGCTGGTCTACAAAAGTTAGTGATATCTCGTTGTATATCAGATGATGCTCTTATCACAGCTAATTTTGTTAAAGAAATGAATAATTTATTTGATATATTCAACTCATCTACAGTGTTCCATTCAGTAAAATACAGAAAAGCTTTTAATGGTGAAAAATATCAAATTGAATTTCTTCTAAAAATAAGAGTATTTAAATAATATAAAGATATTTACAAAACAGGGAATTGATGTTTCTAACAAAGTTAAGGTATTTAAATATTGGTGTCAGAATATAAATTCTCTCTTGGCAACGTGGAATTATATAAACGTTACTGCCCCTGAAATAAAATTTTTATTAATTCGTCGTTTTAATCAAGATGGATTAGAAAATTTTTTCGGTAGAATTCGAGCTTTAAATGGTAATGCTTTTAATTCAACTCCTATTCAGTTTAATTATTCTTTCAAAAAACTTTTTTCTGTAAACTATAGTTCGTTACAAATAGGGAATTGTGAGCAAGATAATGATCAAATATTTGCTGTTATGATAAATTTTGTGGGATAACATAAGACTTTGATGAAAATACAGTAAACGAAGATAAAGATATTAATAGTTTAGATGACCACGATTATCGCAAATTAGATATTAATGAACAAGATGCATTTCGTTATATTTGTGGTTATATCATTCGCAAATGTTTAAAGAAACATTCATGTGATGTCTGTTTAAATTATGCCAAAGAATATACAGACTTAAATGACACACATCGTATTATTGTTTTTTTAGAGCATATAATTCTACTAATGAAAACCTCTTTGGTAATTTATACATGCCAAATGACAATTTTGTCGTGTATGTGAAAAAATTAGAAGATTTATTTATCAAAAAGATTAAAGAGTATATTTTGGAAAAACGTATTGTTAATAAATTAGTTCAATTTTTTAAGCAAATAGAATTTATTCATCCTTGCCTGTACTTTCCACAAGATTATCTAATAAAGCTTTATGTTAGAGTACGATTATTTTACACTTTAAAATTTATTAACAAGCGATTTCATTCACAATCTGGTCGTAGAAAGATTGTAATTTTGTGTCACAATTAAAATTCTATCTTATGTTCATTCTTTTTCTTTATTAGATAATGTTTATATGTTTCTTTATTATATGATTCTCTCTATGATGATTATATGTTTCTTTATTACGTTTCTTTATTATATGATTCTATGATGTTTATGTTTCTATTTTATATGATTCTAAAAAGTTTATAGATAATTTTGTTTAAATATTGTATTTATATGTTAAAAAAAATATATATATATGTATGTATATGTTAAATTCTATATATATATTTATTGTTTCACAATATAAAAAAATATTTTATTACAAGATACAAGATTATTTTTTGTATTTTTCTTAATTAATAATAAATAATAAACATATCTATATAATAATTGTAATTATATTTATTACTCATATTTAATTTTTTATTATTTTTTTAGGGATGCAGTTGCTGAATTGAAAGAGCTACAATCATAATCGAAGGAAAACTTTCATTAATCTAAGATTAATTGTAATTGTTATTACAATTACATTAATTATTATTATAAACTATTTAATATTTTAAATGTATTCTTTTTATTTTTTTCTTTAATCAATTTGTACATATTTAAATATTTACATATTTTTATATTCACTTTTGTGACTATAAAAAAATAAATGCAGTTTTTATACTAAGAATTATTTATTGTCACCTAATTTTGTTATTTGTTTTGTATATAATACTTATTTGTTAGAGACAAGAGCTCTTTTAATTTTTTTGTAACATTAAAATTCAATTTTAAGCACAAAAACATTCAAATTTAAGCGCTGTACAATTTTCAATATGGCGATAGGTCATGTGACTTGGGACAACTACATCAAAGGTGCTGACAACTCAGTGTCGCTACTGTTTGTACTTATACTGTGCATCAAATACCTGGGCGTTTGGATTTCCAATAACCTGTCATGGGATCGGCATGTCTCCTATACCACGGGTAAAATTCGATCTATACTGCATAGGCTCAAGCTGTGCAGGCATCTCTTACCTGACGAATTAAAGATCAGACTTGTTACCTCCCTTTTCTTTCCTCATATTGACTACTGCTGCGCTGCCCTCACTAACATTACGGCGGAATTAGACTTTAAACTATATCGAGCAGTGAATGCCTGCATGAGATTCTGTTTTCGTGTTGCTTTTGACGCTAATATCTCTCCCTATTATACTAAACTGCGCTGGCTCAAGGTCGGCTGCAGGAGAGACTACCTTGTGCTTTGCCTTCTATGCAGTGTTCTGAAATACAGGCAGCCTGACCTTCTTTCCGGGCTGTTCACGTATAGAGCGGCGGCAGCGTGCAGAGCCACCAGGACTGCCGATGACTTACTGCTGGTTCCTCTTTGTCGCACAGAATTCTATAGGCGTTCTTACAGGCTTACTGCGACCAGGCTCTGGAACAGTCTTCCGCGATACCTACGGTTCTCGTTGACCATGGAAAATTGCAAATGCGAACTCTATGACCACTTTCTTAATTTTTCTTAATTTTCAACTGTACAAGTTGATCGCAACCACGGCTCACTAACTTAAAAACCGCCGCAGTACTGCGATAGTCACCTGAAATGTGACTCAATTCTTTCGGCTCTGTCATTACTACTTTCTGCTCTTACTGTATTCTGCATATTTTGTATACATTGTATATTTGTATTGTAGTGTATATTTTGTATTGTTTATTTATTTTTATTTTTATTTTTACATTGTAATATTCTTGTATTTCTTGTATTTTTTGTATATTGCATATTTCATATATTTTATATATTTCTTTATGTATCTCTGTATTCTGTCTTTGCGCTTTAGGGAACTTGTCTCAGAGCGCCTAATAAATGACGCTCTCTCTCTCTCCCCCTCTCCCTCTCCCCCTCCCCCTCCCTCTCCACCTTCAACTCCCTCCCTCCTTCCTCCCTCCTCCCTCCTCCCTCCTCCCTCCCTCCTTCTCTCTTTCTCTTAATAATTTATTTAAAAGTAAATTTTCTTTATTGGAACGTACGTTTCGGTCCTATGTTTCGGACCATTTTCAGAATCTACAGTAAACAGGTTACTGTATACTTTTATTGTTACATAAAAATCTTTTTATAATTTTTTATTTTTATAATTTTTACAAAAAGCAGTGGAATCACAACAAAATCTTTACAAAAGAAAAAAACACGCCAAGTATAAAAAAGTTTGACATTGTTTGCAAAATTTTAGAAATATACAGCTCAAAAATAAATATAAGATCATAGTTACTCAGGCAAGTATAAATAATTTATCAATTTTGCAAATTAATATCTGATCTGATAGAAAGTTTATCACAGAATCACATTTGTATTTTTAAGAATAATATTATCATCTGTATAATATCAAAACGATTTAGACCCGGCATTGAAAGGATTAAAACTAAAGTGACGAACAAAAGCTTGGCGTGCCCGGGTCGGGGCATTAAAATCTGACGTGCAATGAACGGTATATGCATTAGCAAATATATATGATAAATAAAATTAGCTTCAATTATCTGTATATAAATAATGCAAATATAAATAAAAATAATTAAAAATACACTAGAATTAATGATAAAAATACATTAGAATAAATAATAAAATACTTTAAAATCTGACATGCAATGAACTGTATATGCATTAGCAAATTTATGTATATAAAAAATAAAATTATCTTGAATTATCTGTATATAAAAAAAAATAAATATAAATAACATTAATTAAAAATGTACTGTCTTAACATAAAATGTGAAATATAATCAAATTATATAATTACAATTCTAAAATTTATTTTAAGAATATATTACAAGTCTAACAAATAAATTGTGAAGAAAGTATAAAAATATAAGAAAAGAATAGCATAATTATATCGTACAATATGGTATATTTTTAAACACGAAATCTTATTTATTATTCTACACAAATCAATTTTATAGATTAATTTTTAAACAATCTTATTAGAAAATTTATGTAATTTTAATGCCCGACCCGGACACGCCAAGTTTTTGTTCGTCACTTTAGTTTTAATTTTTTCAATGCCGGGTCTAAATCGTTTTGATTATACAGATGATAATATTATTCTTAAAAATATAAAGGTGATTCTGTGATAAACTTTCTATCAGATCAGATATTAATTTGCAAAATTGATAAATCATTTATACTTGGTTGAGTAACTATGATCTTATATTTATTTTTGAGCTGTATATTTCTAAAATTTTGCAAACAATGTCAAACTTTTTTTATACTTGGCGTGTTTTTTTCTTTTGTAAAGATATTACATTCTTTGAGACGAATATATGTTCTCGTTCTCACGAGACATGCTACCACTTCTTTTGATATCTTCTCTTTGAGAAAATGATCCATTTTATTAATCGTCATATTAGTAACTGTGGCGAAAATGAATACTTCTTTTCTCAATTCAGAGGGCCCATGATATTCTTCAAAAATAACATTCATTAATTCGGTAACTCTGATTAAGTCATCACAGGGGTACATACACCCTCCTCTGGAAATTGCGTGGATCCAACTGTACTGTTACAAAACGAGACCCTTTTCTGCAGATATGGAGACATTGTCGTTATTTATTTTTTAGTTCGAGAATAGGGGGCTCGGCGCGCTAGAGTCGGCGTGAGTTTTTAGTTTTTTTTTAGTAACAAAGAGCTAGCTACGTATGGTTGAGCGCTATTATTAACGTTGTAAGACAGACTGATTTGAACGCAATAAAAAGCGATATAATTACGAGAAAGGTACATTTGTGAGTGTTCCTGTGTTCTCCTTTTCCAGTCCTTACGCGGTGGTAACATTTTGACGACCGTGACAGAACTTGAGTTGTAATGTTACTGACCGTTTTTTCGAAGAAACGACTGTGAAAAGGTTATCCCAGAACAATGGATAAATTGAAATTATCGCAAAAAATCACACGAAGCGCGTTCACGAGGGCGTTCAACTCTTTCCAAGATGAGATAGGGAAAGAGCCGCTAGACATAACCTCGTCACAAACATATTTTGCGTTAGTTCGAGAAAAGGCGTTGGAAGTTAGCGAGTTGAGTCACCGGATACAAAATGCAATGATTGAAGCCGGTGAAGCAGAGGAAGTCCTCTCTAAAAAAATGAAGAATGCTGACGAGTATACGGCAAAGTATCATCAGGCAAAGATACAGTTGACGAATCTAACAGAAAGAGGGAACGCAGCGACGCCGACACCGCATCTACAGCCAATGGTTGCATCATCTCAGGAAAGTATACGCGCATTAAAGTTACCAAAGATCGAATTGAGGAAATTTGGAGGTGAAATTAAAGACTGGTTATCTTTTTGGAGTACATTTAAGAAAATTCACGACAACACTGACGAGAGAAGACAAATTTCATTATTTGCTACATTCAACGGTAAAAGATTCGCGCGCGTTCGAAGTTGTCAATAGTTTTCCTCCAACAGCCGATAATTATGGAAAGGTTATACAGAGCCTTAAATCCCGATTCGGTAAAAAAGATTTTCTGGTAGAATTTTATGTACGCGAGCTGCTAAAGTTAGTTTTGAATAAGAATAAGAACTTGTCGCTCGTAACTATTTATGGCAAGTTAGAGACGCATCTCCGTGCGCTTGAATCTCTAGGTGTAACAACGGATATGTGCACAGCTATGTTATTCCCATTGGTTGAATCCTCGTTGCCAGAGGAAACTTTGCGAACATGGCAACGAGCAATGATTACGTCGGCGAATGTTTCTAATACAGATATCACTGCAAAGGACCGTCTTACACATTTAATGATTTTTCTAGGGAAAGAAGTGAAGAGCGAGGAACGCATCCATATGGCTAAGACGTTTTTTGATACTAATGATAATCTGATGAAAAACAAAGGCAAAAATAAAACAAAAAATAGTCAAGATCAAGAGATAGTTACAGCTGCAGGCCTACTTACCATGAAGGAAGCTAGCTTGTCGAAATGCTTATTCTGCGAAGAGAGTCATGACAGCTTGCATTGCGAGAAAGCCAGAGGCATGTCCATGGATCAACGAGTCACTGCTATTAAGGATAAGCATGGTTGTTTCAAGTGTTTGAAAACAGGACATGGCTATAAAAAGTGTCGTAGTAGAGAAAGATGTCCTTGGTGTAAAAAGGGCCATTGCTTATTGATGTGCAATAATTTAGCGAACAATGGAGGAGTGAATAAGGTCGCGGAAAAGAAACAAGAGAAAGAGACAAGCAAGCAAAATTTAAACGAGGAAAATAGCTGTCTCACTAATCTATCTTTAGATGTTAAAGTATCTCTGCCCATGTTAAAAGTTAAATTGCATGGTCCTAAAGGAGCTAGGAATGTACGCGCTGTAATCGACACAGGTTCACACAAGTCTTACATTTTAGGACAAATAGCGGAAGAACTTGGTTATGAGGCCGTTGGTGAGCAGACGATGGTACATTTGTTATTCGGAGGAGTCAAGTCACTGCACCACAAAATCATAAGGCTTTTCGAATCTATGTTGATAATTTGGATAGATCATATAAATGCAATTTTATTGCTTTTCAAGCAATAAATGATGTTATATGTCACAATGCTCCTAAATAAAATGGACAACGGTCTATGGACAGAAGTACTTAAGAAACATGACCTACAGTTAAGTGATACAGGAGAACGAAAAGAACCTATTACTCTATTAATAGGAGCTGACGTAGCAGCCAAATTATTTACCGGAAACATTCTTCAACTGGACAACAGCATGACCGCTATAGAAACTAAACTTGGTTGGACTCTATTGGGTAAAAATCTAGTCGACGATTGTAAAGAAGATGCGGCTTTGATGGTTGTATCCATGATGACGCAGGAAGCTGACGTATCAAATCTGTGGAGACTGGATACTTTAGGGATTACCGATCCCATGGAGAATATAACTAAGGATGCACTGCAAGCGAAAGTGAAAGCATTGTTTCTGGACACAACTAGAATTAACGATAAAGGACGTTATGATATTCTATTACCCTGGAAGGAAAATCATCCGATATTACAGGACAACAAAGATATTGCCGAGAAGAGATTAAGATCAACAACGAAAAGGCTACAACAAGAAAATTTATTCGAGGACTATGATGCGATTTTTAACAATTGGCTGGCGAAAGGCATTATTGAAAAAGTACCGGCCGATGAAATTGCTAATAAGGGCTATTATCTCCCCCACAGACATGTTGTCAAAGAAGAAAGTACAACAAAAATCCGTCCCGTTTTCGATGCTTCAGCTAAAACGAAAGACTGGCCTTCGTTGAATCAATGTTTAGAAACGGGTCCTAATCTTATCGAACTCATCCCAACTATGTTGCATCGATTCCGAGAAAAGAAGATCGGACTGTCAGCGGATATTGCAAAAGCGTTTCTACAAATAAGCGTTGTACCAACAGATAGAGACGTTTTAAGATTCCTGTGGTCGGATACCGAAGAGAGAATCGAAACCTATAGACATCGGCGTGTAGTCTTTAGAGTATCCAGTAGTCCTTTCCTGTTAGGAGCAACTATCGAGTTACATGTTGAGTAAAGTTTCAATTCCACCGATTCTCTACACAGAAAGAAGATTTGCGAAAAACTAGCGAAATCGTTCTATGTGGATGACTGCATTACTAGTGTCGATTCATATACGGACTTTCAGATTTTTCAAGAGGAAGCCGTTTCCCTAATGAATGAAGCTAAGTTTGATTTGAGGAAATGGAAATATACAGGTATGAGGAATCAGAATGGACAAACCACAGTCCTCGGAATTCTATGGGATACTGATAAAGATACCTTAGCTTTATCGAGACCTCTTTTTGATATAATCCCGGAAAAGATAACAAAGAGAATGGTTCTTTCCTGGACACATAAAGTGTTTGATCCACTCGGTTTTACTTGCCCTGTGTTATTAAAACCAAAATTAATGTTGCGGCGATTTTGGAATCAACGTATAGACTGGGATGTCGAAATTGACGCAGACAGTAAAAGTGAATTTCTTGAATAGTTACAGCAGTTGAATCTACTTCAACTTATAAAAATCCCTCGGTGGATATTCGGCGAGCAACGTGATGAAGATTCTATGTCCTTTCATATTTTCGTGGATGCAAGCAAAGAGGCTTATGCAGCTGCTCTATTTGTACGAGTAAAATCGAGTTTTGAAGTCCAAGTGCATCTGGTGGAGGCAAAATCGAGAGTGGCACCCCAAGAGAAAAGAACAATACCTCGTCTTGAGTTACTCGCCGCTTTGATTGGAGCAAGAATGATGCATTTATTTGATAAGGCAATGGATTATAAACACATTAAAAGATATTTCTGGAGCGATTTAACTACCGTTCTATCTTGGATACGCAGAGAAAAACAATGGGCGACGTTTGTGTGGAATCGAGTCCAAGAAATAAGGAAACTCACTGATCCAGAATCCTGGAGATATGTACCCGGAGAACTGAATCCTGCCGACTTGCCCTCCCGCGATCCGAAGAAACTCGTCGAGTCAAGATGGTGGAAGGGTCCACTCTGGTTAAGGTCACCGCTTGAAGAATGGCCAACAGAAAACAAGGAAGTTGACGAAAAATTGATCAAAGAGGAACTTTGCAAGGCTTCAAAATGGTTAAAAAAGAAGACAGTTTCCAATACTGAAGAAGATATAACCATGAGCAGTTTTATTACTAACTCTGTAGGAAGTAATATTCCGTGGTACTTGCAAAGATACTCGTCGTACTCTAAAATCTTACGCCTGATTGCATGGATGTTGAGATTCCTTACCAATTGCAAGAGAAGTTGCGTGGTCAAAAGCGAAGAAATAACCGCTAAAGAAGTAATTTCGGCTGAGTTGCGTCTGTGTCGATTGGCACAAGAGGAGTCGTTCATTGGAGAAAAAGATCCGCGTTTACAAGGATTGAATGTATTTGAAGATAAAGGGCTTCTTCATACGCGAACAATCATCTTTAATCGACAAGACAATCTCAATTTCAGATATCCAATAATTCTCGACCCAAAACATTTGCTAACAGAGAAAATCATTCACTATACACATATAAAACTTAATCATGCTGGTATAAGCGTCACTATGAACAATCTACGCGAGAAATTTTGGATTCTACAATGTCGTAAAGCAGTAAGGTCTGTAATCCATAAATGTGTAATATGCCGTAGATACATTGCAAAAAGGATAGAAGCTCCGCCTACAATTTTACCAAAAAATAGAGTTAAAGATGCCGCTACATTTGAGGTGACAGGTATCGATATGCAGGACCGCTATTTTTGTCAGATGGATGTAAGGCTTATATTTGTCTTTTTACATGCGCTATCTATCGAGCCGTTCATTTGGAACTCGTCTCAACATTGTCGACGAAAGGATTTTTGGAAGCCCTCAGAAGATTTATAGCATGTCGAGGAAGACCTTCTATCATTTACAGTGATAATGGGAAGAATTTTGTGGGAGCATCGAATTTGCTGCGAAACATCAACTGGCGAAAAATCTCTCAATACGGCGCCATTAATGAAATAGAATGGCGTTTCAATCCACCTTTAGCTGCTTGGTGGGGAGGATGGTGGGAGCGCCTCATACGCCTTTTAAAAGATTTATTAAAGAGAAGATTAGGAAGAATGTCAATCAATTATGAGGAGATGAATACGGTATTATGCGATTGCGAAGCAGTAATAAATTCAAGACCTCTAACTTATATGATAGAAGAAACGGATGAAGTGGTCGCAATCACACCTGCAATGTTCCTTCGAGATATTCAAGAAGAAGTATCAGACCTGGATCAAATTGGCAAGTCTCACCTATCGAAAAATCTCGTTATCGCCAGAGATTAAAAGAAGAGTTAAGGAGGCGTTTCCGCATTCAATATTTAGGACAACTATCTCAACGAAATAAACGCAAGCACGCTACAATTCCGTTCTCGGTATGCGATATTGTTCTTGTCGCGAATGACCTTCAAAAGCGACTTGATTGGCCCATGACAAGGATCAAGAAATTTTTTCCAGGAAGAGACGGCCATGTACGAGTCGTGAAATTACAGACTTCCAGTGGAGAGTTAATTCGTCCAATTCAAAGATTAATTCCTTTGGAAATGGACCTCAGCGATGATAATTTAAAAAAGCATTTTGATTTGACTATCCTGTCGACTCAATCTCAGAAACTACCAGGAGCGGCTATAGTACTTCCAGAGAAATTGAAGGAATCGATCAAAGCCGATATGAAACCGACTCCCGAGTTGAAAACCCGAAGTGGTCGCATCGTTAAAAAACCAAAACGTTCAGAATTCTGATCTTATCTTCTAAACGTATAAAATTGCTCCCTGATCCACAAGGACGCAATTTTAGGTGGGAGGATGTTACAAAACAAGACCCTTTTCTGCAGATATGGAGACATTGTCGTTATTTATTTTTTAGTTCGAGAACAGGGGGCTCGGCGCGCTAGAGTCGGCGCGAGTTTTTAGTTTTTTTTAGTAACAAAGAGCTAGCTACGTATGGTTGAGCGCTATTATTAACGTTGTAAGACAGACTGATTCGAACGCAATAAAAAGCAATATAATTACGAGAAAGGTACATTTGTGAGTGTTCCTGTCTTCCCCTTTTCCAGTCCTTACGCGGTGGTAACATGTACTTAGGATCGGTTACGAACTGGGTACGCTGCCCTAGATCATACTTGTGTTTGAATCGATGAGCAACATACCCAGCGATGTAAATCACACACACATTCCTTTTTTCTCAATTACATCTACTGCCTCCGTAAATTGTTTGAATTCTTCGAAGAGGTTTATTTCGTCACTTATCGGTTTATAAAAGGAAACATCTGAGGATAACCATATTGGATAAGGATGGGGATGAGGATATTTTACGATTAAGGATTTAATTATATTACATCTATGTTATAATTTCGCACTCAACAATGTAAATGTAATATAACAACATGTGTTATATTACATTGTTGAGTATGAAATTATATATAACATATATATAGATGTAATGTAACTGATGCTTTGTGTCGAAAGGGTATTTACAAATTCATCTGAACTTACCACTGCTTTCAGTTTGCTCATCGTGACTTAATTCATTTTCAGTAACTTGGAAGATGTTGAATTCTACATCTTCCAACGTTGCATTACTTTCAGATGTAAATTGATCAAGAATGTCGCAGCAATTTGTCAAGCATAATTCTGTAGAGTCGTGATTTTCAGTGTTAGCGCCTTCCGTAAATACGTCAGTGCTATTTTTTCCCATTATGTACCAGCGTAATCGGTTTCGGAATTCTAGTGGCGTTGGATGATCGTATCCGGAACCCATTGCTCGAATATACGAAAAAAAGTTTTCGATCACGTCCTGATTCAAGCGATTGCATAGTATGTATTGAACAGGGGTTTCTATGGTACTATATGATTGTTTTAAATATTCATATAAATTTACTAATGAAGAATTACACAGAAGAATTCCTTTTTGAAAAGGAAAAAGTGTTTTATGACCGCCGATCGTTACTTCTTGGATGAATAGAGTCATTTTCTCAAGTATATCATTCTGCTTTTCTAATTCTATACCATATGCATTCAGTCCTGGGTAGTTTCTATACATATGCGTACTATTAAATATGTCAAACCAATCATTAAATAACTTTAGAACGTATGCAGATTGTAGCCAAGTTTCTGATTTCAAGAATTTTTTCAAACCACACCATTCAAGTGCTGCAGCATTGGTATTTGAAAATAATTGGGTAGCTGTTTTTACTTTTTGCCGATCACTTTTTGCAACATCTAAGTGACTCTGTGTCAATTTGTGAGCTATTTTAAAGTTTTTAATGTTAATGGCTAGTAATTTTTCAAGACATGACTTTTTGATACATTCTCCATTGTAGTTAAATCCTTGATCAATGTAATGATTGCGAAATAATTTTATAAGATGGGATGGATCAGCAAATACAAATACCTTTAACGCATCATTACTTGGGTGTTGAAAGTAGCATTTTTCATGTTCTTGTACGCCAATACCAAGTGCTTTCAATAATTTTTGGTTTGATGGACCTAGATCACAAGTTACTGCAATGACTCTGTAATCTGAGTCATATAAATTCCTTATAACTTCCATAAAAATGTCTTTTGTAACATCCTGATCAAATTTATAAAATATGGGTTGCTTCCATTTTTTAAATAATCCCCTAGCGAAAATCATTTGGCATTTTTTATGTGGTCCGATAACTTGCTCACGCCGCCAGTCAATGGCGATTGCATTCAATAGATGAATTTCATCGAAACTTACAACAGTCAAGTTATCGATGTCAGACATATCACGTCCTTTATATTTTATTATTTTAAGTACATCGCTTAAAATTCCTTCATCGACGCAAAATGTTGATGCCCATTTCCTCAAAGTTGATAATCCTGGTAGCGGTATTTTTAAAACATTTTTTAAGTATCTATAAGCTTTCGGGCTTACGCTGCGCAAAGATATAACAACTGCTATATCATCTGCTGACCACCTCATTTTTTGTACTGTAGGATTTAAAAGCATTTTTATTTGTCCAGGCGTAAATATTCCACTTAAAATTTTTTCACTTTTTTTTCTAATGTACTTTTAAATTGTTTACTTTGTAATTTTAACTGACGCCGGAGACAATTTTCTTTTAAAATAGCTTTATATCTCTTTTTGTATTTGGAGTCTTTTTCAATAAAAACTGCATTATTTGATAGTACTCTCTCATTACTGCTTGACGATATTACTGAATCTATTTTTGAACTTGTTGACGGTTCTGCTAAATCTATATTTACACTTATTGATATACTTGATATACTTGTTGATACTGCTTCTATATCTGTTTGTATTATTGTAGTTGACTCTGATTGACTCTGATTGTTTCACAATCTGTTGCAACGCTTGTTGACGCTGCATTTACATCAATACCAGTTGATATTTTTTGTTGATCCGTGTCAGCTGTTGATCTTTCCATTAAAGAATTGTCAGTTTCTTCTGAGGAGACAATTATTATACGCATTAATTATATTTAATAAATTAATTATTTATTATTAATTATTATTATTAATTTATTATTAATTATTTAATTATTGAATATATTTATACTTGTGTAATGTGCAGAAGGAACTGTTGACATATTTAAGAATTCCGTTGGAATCGCATCCAATCTTAATTTTCTTCGAGTTTTTGGAGAAAAGCCTAATAACGGTGTTTGCCAAGAACTCTGATAACATGATGCTTGAAAATGTATGGAACATATGCGAGCTGCAAAAGTATAATTTGGTAACTAAATTGCACTTTTACCCTTACAGTAAAAAATAAATAATAATATAAAATTTTAAATTATAAAATTTATTTTTTTATTTTTTTATTTATTTATTTTTATTTATTTATTTTATTTATTTTTTATTTATTTTTTAAAATTCTTTTTTATTTTTAAATTATAAAATTTTTAACCATGTTTCATATTAATATTATTCACACGGGACGTTTCTAACCATATTTTTCTGTATTTCTCATCTTTGGGAAATGAAAAAAATCTTATTGATTTATATTTTATTTGGTCACTGCGACTTTTGAAACCTTTCACACAACACGTCGGCATCTTTAATATTAACAAATAAGCGCGCGCCTATATTGCTGTAAAATGGCGGAAATTAAGGCCTGCACGTTGCTATGCATAAACTCGTCCTAGTTACGAGCACACCATGTCTACTTGCATCATGCCATGGACATTGGATGGCCGTAAAAAGAATTCTTAAACATTTAATCGGTTCAATAGATTACGGTATACTTTACGAAAGCGGCGGAAGGCAATTAGATGTAAGTTTACATGGTTATTCCGATGCGATTTTGCCGGCGATGTGGACACACGTATGTCCACAACCGGGTATGCGTTTTGTGTAAATAGTTCCTTAGTAACTTGGTTATCCCAGCGTCAAAAGTTGGTGACATTGAGCACCACTGAATCAGAATATGTGGCTGCTGTGACAGCCTGTAAAGAAGTTGTATGGCTCAGACAGCTGTTAACTGACTTGGGTTGCTATCTAAAGGTAACATTTCATGAGCAGTGAAAAGCAGCAGCAGTTTAGTAACTAACTAGCATTATTTGGTGATTTCACAGAATTGCTGCGCTGTCCATGAAATAGGTTTCCTGCAGTGTTTTAAATCGTTTTTCTGCAGTGTTTTAAATCGTTAGCACTATGTCGTATAATCAAAAATTATATCAGTGGCAAACAGATTGTATACTTAAAATTAATGAGTATAATGCAAGAATAAATCAAAAACAAGCTGTAATAGCGGCAGCTGTAATAGCGACAGCTTACACAAGTACAATAGTAAGGAAAAGAAAATACAAAAAGAAACGATATTGGATGGCTGAGATTTATAAGCAACGACGACGCAAAGGATTTTATTACTTGGTATTCCCAATGTTGAAATTAGATGATCTCCGATTTAAGAATTATTTTCAGATGAACTGTACTCAATTTGAAGAGTTACTTGCATTAATTGCGCCAAGAATAAGCCGACAATATGCCATTCGAGAACCCATTGAAACGGAACAACGTTTAATAATATGTTTAAGGTAATACAATACGTAATATGTAGTTTTTTCTATTATCCTTTTATTGTAAGTAGAAAAAAGTAAAATTTTAATATTTTAGATACTTGGCTAGTGGTGACAGTATGGCATCCATGTCACATCAGTACTCGGTCAGCCAAACAGTAGTTTCTCAAATTATTCGTGAAACATGTGAAGCTATATGGGATGCATTGTACCCTCTTGTACTTCCATCGCACACACATAAAGAATGGAGGGAGATTGCAAATGAAATGAATATTAAATGGCAATTTCCACATTGTATTGGGGCAATGGATGGCAAACATGTTATTATACAGGTATAAAATGGTTTTCTATATATCTGAATCAAAATTTGCATATAATTCACGCAGTTACTCCATAACTCAAATTCTATTTCTCTTTCAGAGTCCTCAACACAGTGGCTCTGCTTATTACAACTATAAAAAATCCCACAGTATTGTATTACTAGCAATCTGTGATGCGAACTATGTTTTCACATATGTTGACATTGGTGCCTATGATAGACAGAGCGACGGTGGTGTTTTTAAAAATTCGTTAATGGGACAAAAATTTGCACAGGGACAAATGGATGTTCCACCTGCCGAAGAAATTTATGAAGGAAGTTCCAAGTATCCTTATGTATTAGTTGCAGACGAAGCATTTCCACTGAGTCCGTACTTGATGCGTCCTTTTTCTGGAAGAGATCGTTTGTCAACAGAACAGAAGATTTTCAATTACCGACTCAGTCAAGCAAGAAGAACAATAGAAAATGCTTTTGGGATTCTTGCTGCTCAATGGCGAATATATAGAAAACCAATTATAGGAAAAGTTGAAACTATTGAAAACATGGTGAAAGCTACAATAACTTTACACAATTGACTACGCAAAAAAGATATATCAAATAGAGAGCAGTCATTTATATCTGCTGGTATGATTGACGAAGAAGCAAATGATGGATCCATTATTGAAGGCAACTGGAGAAAAATTGTGCAACTAGACAACAGTGTCCTGCAACCAATGGCTTCTTGCTCAACACACACATACACAAGAACATCTGCTGAAATCCGACAACAGTTTATGAATTATTTCAATGAAGAAGGCGCCATTCCATGGCAGTTTGTACACAATTTTAAATAAATAGATGTTACATTTATTAGTCTTAAAATAATTTCTATGATTTCATTATTAAATTATTAAAGTTTATAAATATTTAAATTTATTAAACTGTTTTGGATTATTAAATGAATAAATTTGATTTCGCATCCAAAATTAATTATTTATTAGGACTACATACAATATAAAATATGTATTATCATAAATTATGTATATTATAAAATATATGTTAAAAAAATACAAAATATTTTTCTTGAAAACAAAAGCAAAGCATAGTAAGAAGTAGTATTAGATAGCATTTAGAAGTATAACTTTTTATGCATAAATTGCAATATTTCTAAAATTAAAGTCCTTTTTCGCTCTTCTGTTTGTTGCCTTAATTGACTTCCAAGTATCAAAAATAATCCATCTACATCGTCTAGGGTCGGAGATGGTGGCAATGTTAACGGTTGCACAGGAGTTGCAATTGTAGATATAGCATCTGCAATTTGCTGCATTGCTGTATTTGGTTCTTTCATATCTGAATGAGTTGTGCGTCCTAAAAAATAAAAAAAGTTTTTTAATAGTTATAACAAAAACAATTTTTACAATAAATAAAAGGGGATTTATTATGATGGATTTATGATGGAAGATAAGGATCTTAAAACATCGTGACATTACAAAACATCGGTAACGTAATTATTCATTAAACTCCCTTGTATCCACTGAATAATACATATAAATATATGTATTATTATTCAGTGGATGAATAAGAATAATAATTGATATCATTACGTTACGTTTTTTATTCAAGGGGGGGGGGGGTCTGCTGCTTATCCTGATCCAGATTCTAAATTTGTCGTAGTCCTATAGTGTCAAATAATAATTACATAATAGAAATGGCACTAATAAAATTATAATAGTCCAATCAAATTTGTTACATAAATCTAGGTTTATTCCAAAAATTATTCCATAAATCTAGGATTTATTCCTAAAATTCCAAAAATAAAGTAATTTAATTTTATACATACTGTTTTGTAATGAGAGTATCCTTTAAAAACAGCATTCTGTCAAAGTGCTTCCATTTTTTTTTCTTTGATCCTGCAGCTCCACTGGGCTGCTTATCTTCAGCTATTTTGTGACAGAATGTGTCTCGCAATATTTTCCATTTCTTTTGAGCTTCTTTTGCACTCAATCGGCCTATTAATATTATATATATATATATATATATATATATATATATATATACATATGTATGTGTAAGTATTAATGTATGTATAATGCAAACATTGTTGTTGTTTTATTTTTGATAATAATTATAAAATTAACACCACATACCATTTAACATTGTTGATACTTGTTGCCATTGCTCACTGATTGCCAGTCTATTACGCTGTGTGATGGGAAGGTTATAATTATAGAGGATTTCTCTTTGAGATACTCCTTCAATAAGTAATTCCTCTATATCCTCAGTTTCTTGAGTACTAAGTGTACTTGTGGATGGTTCATTTTCAACGTTGATAATGTCTTCTACAATGGCTTCTGTGTTATTGCCTATATCACTGCGCCTTATGATAGTCCCATTGTCTATGTATAAATAACGTATCCATTAAAAATTATTACTTCACAATATGTAATAAAATCTTTACTTGTCTTACCACACACTGGATAAAAATAGCGATTGTTATCGATATGCACATGATTATAATTCTCCAGACAAGGATGTTGAAGAATTTCATTTTCATCAACAATAATTTCGCATACTCCACATGTATTTACCATTTGTATCTAAAAATTTAAACATTATAAATTTTTAAATAAGAATAAATAAGTTAATTGTTATTAACAAGGTAAGCACATTGTCAATATACAGGGTGTCCGGAGTCAATCGCATCACCCGTCGTATGTTGATAGAGCAAGTTAAACCGAGTAAGAAAGTTCTCTACCGTTTTGCGATCTTCGCAATAATTAATGAGAAATAAATTAAACAAGATCGGCCAATACGCGCGAGTTCAAGCGCGCGGCGAGAAGAGACAGCCCACACGGGGATCCAACGTTATGCATTGCTCATATTTATCCATTGTCCTTTGTAGAGTGCTCCTCCCCGCTTTGTCGTGTGCGTAGCAACCGCGTAAACATTAGGCTTTTATTTTCGCCGCGCGACAAGAATCACGTAAACAGTAGGAGGTCTCTTCTCGCCGCGCGCTTTTACTCGCACGGATTGGCCGTTCTTTTTTATTTAATTTCATATTAATTATTGCGAAAATCGCAAAACGGTACATGACTTTCCTACTCAGTTTAACTGCCTCTACCTGCACACGACGGGTGATGCGGTTGACTCCGGACACCCTGTATATATATTGTTCAAGCAGGGGTGAACGGGCTGAGGAATAATTAAGATGGTGTAATATAAACGTGCTCTCTCTTTATTTAAAATAAACTGTACCGTGCGTGCTTTCTAATCAGCATGAGACTTGAGACTGAGACACACAGTATAATTGCCACTCGGGCTCGCTTTTAGCCACGAGAGCTGCCGAAGTTGTGTGAACGGGCTGAGGAATAATTAAGATGGTGTAATATAAACGTGCTCTCTCTTTATTTAAAATAAACTGTACCGTGCGTGCTTTCTAATCACCATGAGACTTGAGACTGAGACACACAGTATAATTGCCACTCGGGCTCGCTTTTAGCCACGAGAGCTGCCGAAGTTACTCGAGTCGCGCTCGACTCGTTTTCTGTACATTCACGTAGAGGAATGTGTCTGTACACTCGCCAACAGAAATGCGCTGAACTCAGCTATTCTTAATACTACCGCCGTTCAAGCGTTTCTCGTGAATCTCTATCATGTTTAGTTTAAAACACAGATCTCTGAAACGGTCTCGCGGCAGCGCTTTCGTGAATATATCCGCGCGTTGATTCTCGGACGGAACGTACTCGACTTTAATTTTTTTTTCGTTTACTTTTTCCCGGATAAGATGAAAATGGACATCTATATGCTTTGTTCTCTTGTGAAATACTGGATTTCTGACTAGTTGAATCGCGCTTTGGTTATCGACGTATAGAGTCGTCTCTTTATCACAAGGACATCCGATGTCCGATAGTAACTTTCTTATCCATACTGCTTCTCGTGCTGCTGTCGATGCAGCCACGTACTCGGCTTCCGTCGTGCTTAGCGTCACTAGTCGTTGCCGCTGCGACGACCACGTGACGGCCCCATTCGCAAGACAGAAGACGTATCCCGTCGTGGATCTTCGCGTTTCGATATCTCCGGCGTAGTCAGCGTCCGAAAAACCTATTAATGCTGCTTCGCTACCGTCGCTTCCATACTTGATACCGTAATCGCTCGTGCCTTGTAGATACGCGAATATTCGCTTTACTGCTCGCCAGTGTGTCGCATTGTGTTTGCTCAAGTATTTACTTACTGAGTTTACCGCAAACGCGATATCCGGTCTCGATACGGCCGCTAAGAAAACTAACTCTACTGCCTCCCGGTAAGGCACGTTACTCAATTTTCCGTCGTCCTCCTCGGTTGGGGATAGTGCTGCGTGCGGATCCGCCGGTACACTCACCGTTTTCGCGTTTGCCATTCCGAACTTTTCGATTATCTTTCGCGTGTACGCGCTCTGATGAATCTTTAACGTTTTTCGCTCTCTATTGCGTTCGATTTGCAGCCCGACAAAGATATTTGAATTCTCGACTGTTATTTTAAACGTTTCGTTTAGTCGCTGAATTATTATCTTAAGAGTCTCTACATTGTTCGAAGCGATCAGGCCGTCGTCGATAAATACTGCCAAATACATTACGTCGTCCTTGAATTTCCCGATAAACACGCACTTGTCTGCTTCGCACTCTTTGAAGTTGTACTCGTTCAGAAATTTCGTGAATTTCAGGTTCCAACATCTCGGAGCCTGTTTTAGCCCATAGAGAGACCTCTCGAGCTTGCATGCGACGTTCCTGGGATCTTCTTTCACCTTGAGTCCTTCCGGGATTTCCATAAATATCGTCTCTTCCAGCTCTCCGTATAGGAATGCCGTTTGTACGTCAAACTGCATTACTTCGAGATTTTTCGCAGCAATTATCGCCAGCAATACTCTCAGTGAGTCATATCTCACCACTGGAGAAAACGTTTCCTTGAAGTCGATCCCCTCTTGTTGTCGGAAGCCCCTCGCACACAATCGTGCCCTGAACTGATGCGACTTCCCGTCTGCATCCTTCTTCACCCGAAACACCCATTTCGAGTCAATCAGTCTCATTTCCGGCGTTCTTTTCACGAGTTTCCACGTATTGTTTTCTTCGTGCGCTTTGAACTCGTTTTGAATAGCACACGCCGAACTGCGCGGCTTCAGTGCTATTCGTAGCCTCTTCATACGTCATCGGTTCGATGTACTCGGCAACGTTTGCGTTGTACCTGCTCGGAGTCTGAATTCTCGAGCGATCTCGCAGGATTCTTGGACCTTCTCGTGCTGGCTCGTTCTCTCGTTCCTCGGCCTCGTTGTTGTCCTCTTCTTCTCGTTCTTCATTGTCGCCGTCGTCTCCTTCGGCGTCGATCATGTTCCCGTTCTCGTACTCGTTCTTGTCCTCGGCTTGCGATCGTGGAAGAATTACTTCGTTTTCTTCTTCCTTCTCTACTGCTTTCGCTGACGACGCTCCCACTTTCTCGTTGAACACAACATTGCGAGCTATGCTGACCTTTTTCGATTCCGGATCGTACACCCGGTAATTCGTCGATTCCTTTGTATACCCGACGAAGATCTTTTTGCTTGCTCGCGCATCGAATTTTCGCGTGAATTGTTTGGGAGTGTGCACGTATGCATCCGAACCAAAAATTCGTAGATGCTTCAGATTTGGAGCTTTTCCAGCCCAAGCTTCGTACGGCGTTACTGCACCACTCGTCCACACAGTTCGGTTTAGAACATATACCGCACAATTCACTGCTTCTGCCCATAGGTTCAACGGTAGATTTTTCGCGATTATCATCGTGCGCGCACTTTCGACTATCGTTCGATTTTCGCGTTCGGCTTTGCCATTTTGCTCCGGATTATGCGGCGCCGTCGTTTCTTGCTGGATTCCACGCTTTTCGAGATAATCGTTCAGTTCTTTGTTGCAGAATTCCCGACCATTATCCGAGCGTAGTGTTTTCATTTTTCGACCGAACTTGTTCTCGATCATCTTCTCGAAGATCTTGAATTTCTCGCACACCTCGGATTTCTTCTTCATGAAGTACACATGTCTGTAGCCGGTCGCTTCATCCTTGAAGGTTAAGAAGTACCTCGATCCTCCGACTGAGTTCGTTGACATCGGCCCGCAGACATCCGAGTGCATTTTCTCGCCCGGTTTGATTTTCTTATTGTGCTCCACTTTCTTATTAAACGGTAGCCTGTGCGATTTCCCCATTTGACACGGTTCGCAGAAAACGTCATTTTTGTCCGTAATTGACACTCCACTCACTAGTCCTTTTTCGGCCATTTCGCGTATCGCGCGCTTCCCGACGTGTCCCAATCGCTCGTGCCACATGGTTAAATTCGTCGTAGCTATGTTCGCTTCTTCGGTGCTTCCTTGTTTCGCGACCTTGAAGAACATGCGATACACATCGTTGCTTTGCTTCATGCCCGTCGCGAGCACCTTGCCATCGTGCACCACTTTGACTCGATTATTTTTAAATTGCACTACGAATCCCTTTTTCGTACACACTCCGACGGAGAATAAGTTTTTACGCAATTTCGGAACGTGCATCACTTTCTCGATTAGCGCGTCGTGCCACACACCATCGATAAGCTTTTTAATTCGCACCGTGCCTTCGCCAGCGACGTTGCAGATCTGATTATCACCGAGTGATATCGTAGCGCCAGTGTTGTCCGTCTTGTAGTCGGTGAGCCAGTCACGTCGGTAGGTTAGATGCCTCGACGCACCGCTATCAATCAGCCAGGCCTCACTTTGGTCGGCCGTCATTACGCGATTTTGCGTCCACAGTACACGAGCGTTTTCGGCACTTTTCGAACCCGACGCGACCGAACTTTTACCCATCTCCACTATGAATGCGCAGTTGCGGGATTTTTCGCCGTCGTCACGCGGCTTCCGTTTGTTTCGACACTGACTTGCGATATGTCCCATCTCTTGACACTTGTAACACTTTAGTTCCTTTGTTTCCTTTTTATTTTTAGTCTTTTTGTTCTTGGCACTTTTCGCTCCTCGCGGACGTCGATTTTTGGCCGTCGCGGCCAACGCTTCCGAAGCGTCTTCGTCGCTATTGAGCCTCGCGTCCTCTCTAATCAGCCTTTCCTGCAGATTATCGAGAGTTTGTCGTGCAGGGTCGACACTGTCCCACGCCACCTGCAGCGTGCTGAACCTCGTGGTCAGATTCGCGAGAATTTTTGCCATAACTGTGGCGTCCGATATGTTTTCGCCGATGTCCTTGAGCTGACTCGCCATGTTCGTTCCACGTGCTGTACCGCCGTATCCGCTTCGCTCATCCGATACGCGTGGAATCGTTGCAGCAGACCCAGCTTATTTGTCGCCGTCTTCCGCTCGTGAATTAAACACAGTTTATTCCACATTTCTTTCGCAGAAATGCACGATAGCACACACACTTGTTGAGCTTCGTCGAGATTGGACAGGATTATTAACTTCGCCGTCGCATCGTCTTTCACATTTTTCTTCAACGCGGCCGAGTGTCCCGCTCCCGCAGCTGGCTCTTCCCTCGTGCCGTCTACGATGTCAAGAACATCGTTTATGACAAATAACGTGTTCACTTGAGCTTTCCAGCCCTGGAAATTCGTTCCATCAAAGGGCTTTACACCCTTCACCGAGATTCCGACAGACATCACGGATTCGATTGCTCGCACGCTTCCAACACGTTAACACCGGCACTCGAACAACGGCCGACTTCCTTTCCGCGCCACGTGCGACTCCCCGAATAATTCTTACAGCGTTCACACAATTTTCCACAGTTAACCGTTAACTGGGCCCATAACCTGTTAAAGCAGGATTGTGTGAACGGGCTGAGGAATAATTAAGACGGTGTAATGTAAACGTGAACTCTCTTTATTTAAAATAAACTGTACTGTGCGTGCTTTCTAATCAGCATGAGACTTGAGACTGACACACAGTATAATTGCCACTCGGGCTCGCTTAGAGCCACGAGAGCTGCCGAAGTTACCCGAGTCGCGCTCGACTCATTTTCTGTACATTCACGTAGAGGAATATGTGTCTGTACACTCGCCAACAGAAATGCGCTAAACTCAGCTATTCTTGATACTTTATAATCTTCAATTATCGACATCAATAACATAAATTCTTTTTTAGAAAATCTTGGTGTCGTATTTTGCAATTTATGTACCTAAATTATATTTATCACAATTGACAATAAAATTTTATAAATAATGTCAGTTTTTGAAATATAAATGAATTTGTTCTGTTTACCTTATCATAAATTTTAGATTCCATTTTTATACACTAAATGTCGAAGTGGAAAGAGTATTAGACAATATTTTTTTTACTTTTCACTTTTTATTTATTAGAGTCACTTACATTTTACATATTATTTATTAAAGGTTATTTTTCGTCTTTCTCGCGAGTTACCTTTCTTTCTTTTCTTAAACCATAGACTATAAAACAACCAAGATCAGCTCTGCAATTTAAAAAGACCATTTAAGATTTAAAAAATTCTTAAATCTTGAGATTTGAGAAACGACTATGAATTCGGGCCTAAGAGACATTTGTGGCATCGCATTGTCAATTTCGAGCCAAATCCCTTTCGTGTTTCAATAAAAAATTGCTTCCAACTTCTGATAAATAAACGAAAAGTTTTTGCGGCGTTGTCACGTTTCACACTGTTATCTCAATTATTAATCATTTTTAATTTTTCCATCATCAATGAAAACGTTTCACCACACTCTATGCTATAAAAATGAATTCTATTAATTAAAAAAATGGTTGAAAGTATTTCATTCGCTTTTTATGGTAAATTGATTTTCCATGATTTTATATTCTTAGGTTGAATTCAGGGTACCGTCGCTTCCAAAACTTTTAAAAATGTTTTATTGGGAAATATATAAAAATCTGTACATTTTCTTTGAAATCGAAACCTATTTACATTGAAGAATACTTTGAACTATGATTTCGTGAATTTCTTACAATTTTTGGTCTATTAGAATTTGTGTTCTGTCCAATTTAAACTTTTTGATGTTTCGGATTAACTTCTGGGAGAGACGATCCGTCCAATACATCCTTAAAGAAAAATTCTTACATTGAGACTTTGTAACATAATATCTATGCCTACAAGGTATGTAGAGGAAAAATAAAGATACTTTTTTTATACAATTCGAACTCAAGCTATCGATTAAGCCTAGTAATTCAATCGCTTCAGCCGTTAATGAAATCTGAAAATCTCAGGTGCTCTCAACTGGCCGACTCGCGTATAAATACACGGGGTGCCTCGCTGCTGCTGCGCGTGACTTGGCGCGAGATACTACCGTGTCTCTTGATCTTAAAATTAGGTGCTAATTACTGAAGCCCGGAATTAGGTGCTCGAACGATTTGGCAGAAAATTAGATTCATATTGAGAGAGGAAGAGCAGACTTAACATTAAGTTGACTCCGCCCCATATAAAAATATGTACAAAATAATATGAATAGAAAAATATATAAATAATATGAAAATAAAAACAAGGACATTATAATAGAATCAATTAAAATATATCCAAAATAAATTAATTTTTTTTTTATAATATCGCCATAAACTAAAAATCAATTACTATGCCGTTTAACTTACACAAATAAACTAATATCAAAAAGTTGGCCATTCTAGCAATATTAATCTTAAAATATTTCCTTTTTAATGTACTATATATTCAGATGTCTAATTACCGAATTAGGTACTCGTTCCGTTTGGCAAGATTTCGAACTTAAATGTCAGTCGCGCGGACTATTATACTAGGGAGAAGTTCATTTGGACACAGTGCGATTAGACACAATCACTGATATCGACCGGTGCCCAGGGTAATCAACACGATTGACCAATCAGGGAGTCCTGTGTTCAATTGAAGTAAACAATGTGTCCAATTGAATACCACACATTGTACTAGAGTAAAGTGGTATTAAAAAATTAGGTGCTCCAAAGTTATTGGTATCAAAATACTCATCTATTAATATATTATTGATCTAATCGCCGAATTAGGTGCTTGTTCCGTTTAGCAGGCTTTCGAACTTAAACATTGGTCTCGCGGACCATCGTACAAGAGTAAAGTGTTATTAAAGAATTAGGTGCTGGAATGTTATTGGTATAAAAACATTCATTTATTTATGTGTCGTTCGGACACGCAAAATTTTTTACGTATAAGCTATTGAGATTAGTTAATAATTGACCTATAACTCGCTCATCGAGGACTATAATTACACTTTTATGTGCAATGAAATATGTTATCTGTAATTGATTTGCAAATATTAGCTAATATTAATTTTTATTATATATTTAATTTTTATTATTATTTTTATTATATATTTAATTTTGATTTTCTGTCTTTGTAGATTTTGTATGCATACATAAAAATAAATGATAAAATAAAATCAATAAATAAGAAAGAAAGAAACGGCATCAAGAGCCACGCGCAGTACTTAGGGCGCAGAAACTGAAGAAAACATAGATGTATGAATGATGTGAACGGCTTAAAGAAGGGCGCGAATCTGTTCGTGACAACACTGGAAGAGGAGACTGCCACAAACCAGGGAAAAACTGCAAACATTCGATTGGGAAGTTTTTCCACATCCCCCTACAGTCATTTAGCGCCTTCAGATTTCCATCTATTTGGTCCCTTGAAGGAATATTTGGGCTGCAGGCGCTTTCAGTCAGAAGATGAGTTTAAAACGTGTGTGTTACAGTGGTTCAGACGTCACGACAAATCCTTCTATTCTGCCGGTATTAACGCATTGGTACGTCGTACATCAGCTCGAGAAAATCGTCTCATTGTCAACGAGGCAATACGAAATCCTTCAATGATTGCGCGACGAATTGCAAATAACGTTCTTCCGCACAGACAAATAAGTGATCAAACGATCAGAAATCGTTTGCACGAAAGAGAATTAAGTTCGCGGGTTCGTGCTCGAGTGCCAATGTTATCTGTGGCTCATCGACGTGACCGTTTGCAATATGCACGCACTCATCAGAACTGGACTGTGAGACAATGGAACAATGTATTGTTCACTGATGAGTCACGATTTTGTCTCTTCAGTTCTGATAAAAGAGTCCGTGTTTGGCGTCGTCGGGGACATCGTTTCGAACAGAATTGCGTCGAACCTGTCCGAGCGTTTGGTGGTGGTTCCATTATGGTATGGGGTGGAATATCGACACATGGACGCACAAATCTCGTTACCTTATCACCTCCTGGAATGACAGCGGTACGCTATGTGGAAGAAATTTTGCGTCTTCACGTAATTCCAATGCATCGTCGAATGGGGCGCAATTTTATCTTAATGCAGGACAATGCTCGCCCACACAATGCCAGGATTACTCGTAACTTCTTCGAAGAAAATAACATCGAGGTGCTACCACATCCACCGATGAGCCCGGATTTAAATCCCATTGAACATGTGTGGGATATAATGGGAAGAAGGCTGCGTAGTTTTGAGAGACCGCCAACCAATCTCCAGATATCGGAAGCAGCCTTACATCAAATATGGTTCGAAATTCCGCAGGCCACAATTAGAGCCTGTATTAATATGCGTGAGCGCCTGCAAGAAGTCATCCGAAGACGAGGTGGAAATACACAATTTTAAGTACGAACATACTTTCCTCCTCAACACACACACACACACACACACACACACAGCAGAGAGGGTTTGGAGTCATTAAATACTGCGGGAGTGACGAACCGTGGGGTCCTTATCTCTGCTGCACACACACACACACACGCGCGCGCGCGCGCGCGCACACACACACACACACGATGGACAAAATCCGACCAGCAACCTCCTCGTGGTGCCCATCGGGTAATGCTAATGTTGGCGGTAATTGAATCTACAAAAATGCACAGGTAACTTTGATACGCTGTAACTCCGCGAAAAAAATCGTAAGGTCTTTATTTTTTTTTTATTTGCTTTTTTATTATGCGAAATTTTGATATTGACTGAGTGTTGCGATAATTTTTTTGACCAGTATATATATATACAGGGTGTCCCCCATTTTAATTTACCCCTCCCCCGAAAAACTTTTTTATTTTTGATTGTAGAACAAAATGCTTCAGACAAAAGTTGTTTAGTTTAAAGGGGAACACATGATTCCGATGTGAGTCATATTGTAGATATTTTCAAGAAATTTTAAAGGCGACTAATTTCTTAAATGGAACATCCTAATTTTTTTATATAAATCGATTCCTCACAATATTTGGTATGAAAAATTATACGGGTAGGGTGGCCAAAAAGTGAATAGTTTACGAGATATTTTATATTTTAATTTGACATAATTTTACTTAGTTATAAAATATCTCGTAAAATATTCATTTTTCGATGATCTTATCTCAATACTTTTATGCACAAAATAATGAGAGGAATCAATTGGTGTAAAGAAAACACATAATTGTTTTTAAGGAAAAGTATGTAATTTGCAACTAGCAGACATATTTTTTCTTAAAAACAACTGTGTTTTCTTTACAACAATTGATCCCTCTCTCTTATTTTGTGCATAAAAGTATTGAGGTAAGATAATCGAAAAATGAATACAAAGTATCTCGTAAACTATTCACTTTTTGTAACTTATGTAAGCAAAAGTACAGTTTTTCTTTATTGTTATAAATAAAAGTGAACACTTCTGATAGTGCAATGTTACGGTGACGATCGTTACGGTGTGAAAATCATTCCCAGACAATATTCAATGTTCAATGTTTATGTTTACATTTTTAGTCAGAGATTATAAGTGCTGCTATTTAAAATAATGTTGTAAATTTGATATTAAATATCGATAAAACTGACACTTATTATAGTGCGTTGAATACCATCTTTAAGCCCCCTACAATATTTTGAAAAGAAAATTGCGTGGTGCCATTTAAAAAATTCAAAGTGACATTAATTATTGTATGAAAAAAAAATTTTCCAAATTGTTTTATTGCATAGCTAATAAGCTTGCATGTATATAGTAATAGCTTGCGTGAAACAGATTAATTTTCACTATATAAGCTTTTTTTTAAACTGTCGGAAACGTCTCAAAAATCGTGCGGACCGTTACGCTGAACACCCTGTATACAATAGTTAATTTTCTATAAATATATATATTCTATAAATATAAATATATATATAGTAATTTTTTATAAAAATTTAACTATATACATATACAGGGTGTCCGGAGTCAACCGCATCACCCGTCGTGTGCAGGTAGAGGCAGTTAAACTGAGTAGGAAAGTCCTGTACCGTTTTGCGATTTTCGCAATAATTAATAAGAAATTAAATAAAAAAGAACGGCCAATCCGTGCGAGTAAAAGCGCGCGGCGAGAAGAGACCTCCTACTGTTTACGTGATTCTTGTCACGCGGCGAAAATAAAAGCCTAATGTTTACGCGGTTGCTACGCACACGACAAAGCGGGGAGGAGCACTCTACAAAGGACAATGGATAAATACGAGCAATGCATAACGTTGGACCCCCGCGTGGGCTGTCTCTTCTCGCCACGCGCTTGAACTCGCGCGTATTGGCCGATCTTGTTTAATTTATTTCTCATTAATTATTGCGAAGATCGCAAAACGGTAGAGGACTTTCTTACTCGGTTTAACTTGCTCTATCAGCATACGACGGGTGATGCGATTGACTCCGGACACCCTGTATATATATATATGTGTGTGTGTGTGTGTGTGTGTGTGTGTGTATAATATATATGTATATATAATATATATGTATATAGTTACATTTTTATAAAAAATTACTATATATATTTATATTTATATTTAAATTACTATATGTATATGTATATATACAGGGTGTCCGGAGTCAACCGCATCACCCGTCGTGTGCAGGTAGAGGCAATTAAACTGAGTAGGAAAGTCCTGTACCGTTTTGCGATTTTCGCAATAATTAATAAGAAATTAAATAAAAAAGAGCGGCCAATCCGTGCGAGTAAAAGCGCGCGGCGAGAAGAGACCTCCTACTGTTTACGTGATTCTTGTCGCGCGGCGAAAATAAAAGCCTAATGTTTACGCGGTTGCTACGCACACGACAAAGCGGGGAGGAGCACTCTACAAAGAACAATGGATAAATACGAGCAATGCATAAGGTTGGACCCCCGCGTGGGCTGTCTCTTCTCGCCGCGCGCTTGAACTCGCGCGTATTGGCCGATCTTGTTTAATTTATTTCTCATTAATTATTGCGAAGATCGCAAAACGGTAGAGGACTTTCTTACTCGGTTTAATTTGCTCTATCAGCAAACGGCGGGTGATGCGATTGACTCCGGACACCCTGTATATGTCTAGGCCCGTTTCTACCAATTTTGCGTTAACCCACAGTTTAACGAAACTTCGATTAAAATTAAACCTTAGTTTAATACAGACTGGTTTCTACGAACACTTCATTGAATACGTTTAGCTAAACTTGTACCTTATATGACATAACTTTGAACACGTAGAAATAGGACGCTGATTGGTCCAATATTGGCTCTAATAGAATTAGTGGGAAATCAAAAATCTTATGTTGTATATCAATTTTATTATATAATAAATATCACATATAAATACATATAATATAAGCAAAATTTATTAGTAAAATAAAGAACTGAAATAGGCTCTAACTTTGGACTACTACAAATAAAATCTGTCTATATATATGTACAAAAATTAATTACATATATTTTCCTATTAAAATCATAATTGATGTAGACCTAAGTTTTAGATGTTACAAATTATAAAATGGAAAATAAACAATCACGAAAACGCGCTGCGAACTTCACACAAGCAGAAAAAATGATTTTAATCGATTTAATATTAAAACATAAGCATATAATAGAAAATAAAAGATCTGATAACATAACCTTAAAAGATAAAGAAAAAGCTTTTTCTTTATCTTTTAAGGTTATGTTATCAGATCTTTTATTTTCTATTATATGCTTATGTTTTAATATTAAATCGATTAAAATCATTTTTTCCAACCTAGGTTGGAAAATAATAGAAAATACATTTAATAGTATTTCTTCGACAGAATTTCGAAGTTCAGAAGTTTTAAAAAGTTGTTGGGACAATTTAAAAAAGAAAACCAGAAAGTTTTTTGCAGATGAAAAAATGAAATTATATAAAACAGGTAAATTTTTTCTCTTTATATTTTTATAGAGCATTATTTTTAAACATTATATCTGCTGTAATATTGTATTAGACATTCTATAATAATTTTAATATTTAATAATTTTGCATTTTTAATATTTGTATATGCAATTTTAATATCAGGTGGTGGATCTTGTGAATCTACATCAGATATAGTAATGGAACGCATAAGAGATATAATAAAACCTTCAGTCAATGGCTTAACAAATAATTTTGATAGTGATGCCATAGGTAAAATGTATTTATATTATTTTATACAGATACATTATTTTTATTATATATTACTGTTATTATACTTATATTATTTTTTAACAGAATCAAGTGAAATTTCAACGTCAACTTTACATAAAATGCCTATAAAATAATTACATATAAAAAAATAAATATAATTACATATAAAACTCCTACACATAATACTAAATCATGTAAAACAGTTATAAGTACAAATCCTAAAGTTAAAACTACAAATTTGTGTGAAATGCCAAGAAATAGTATTACTGTAGATGAATGGCTTGATGAAGATAATATAATAAACAAAGATTTATGTGAGGATGATGTACAAACTGTAAGTATTCAAAATGTATGTTTTAGTTAAAATAGCTTATTATATTAATTATGCATATTTGTTTTGTAGTGTCTGAAAGTCAAAAACACCAATGAAACGATATACGATGAAAATCAAGTAGTTTGGAAGATTATACTATAAATAACAACAATTATGAAAATGAATTTAACGACAATCATGAAAATCAAACTATAAATGAAACTGAGATTGATGAAAATAGCAGTGTAAGTTACAAAGAAATATATTTAATACAAATTTTTAAATTTTTTTATAATTTATTATAATTATTAAACACTTTATAGTTATTAAATTTAATTAAATATTTTTTATATTATTTAAATACTATATTATTAATATTATATTTATATATATTATTATAGTTGGTAAATAATAATAGAAGACATCCATATACAAAGAAAAAAACCAATTAAGTATGCAAGATTATATTAATAACGATAGTTATGAAAATGATTTTGATGAAAACCAAAATATGAATGAAATAGAGACTGATGAAAATAGCAGTGTAAGTTATAAAAAATATATTTAATACAAATTTTTTAATTTTCAGTATTTATCTTTGTCATTATTAAATGTAATTAAATATTTTTAATATTATTTAAATAATATTTAAATAATTTAATAATATATATTATTTAAATTATTTAAATAATTATTTACATAATAATATATTTAAATAATTTAAATAATTTATTATTACATTTATGTTATATTTATACATATATATTATTATAGTTACTAAATAACAGTGGAAGACATCAACATACGAAGAAAAAAGAAACATACAAAAAAATTGCAATGAAAAATTACAATTACAAGGGAAAAAAATTTGCAGAATAGATCTGCAATAGAAATATTAAGAAAAAAATAAGTAATCCACTTCAAATAAGAAATTTGAATAATGAATGTAATGAAGATTTTAATAAGCATCAAAATAATTCACGCAGGAAAAAAGAAAGTACAAAGTCACAGTTTAATACGAGACCGTCACAATTTAATATATTAATGGACTCAAAAACAAAAGTGGCAAAATTTATGAAAGAAGACTTAAAAGCAAAAAGTGAAATTGAAATGCAGATTTTAAATATGCAATTAAAAAAAGAAGAATTAGAAGTGCAATTATTAGAAAAAGAATTGTTGATAAAAGAGCAAATATTAGAAAGAGGGAGCAAAAGATCTATTTAATAATTAATATTTTAATTTAATTTTTTAAATTCTATTTAATTTTTATTTAACAAGTCTTTCAATTTATAATTTATAGTTTACATAAGCGTGCTATTAATGATTTAATAAATCTCCACAGATAATGGGTGTTTTCCATTTAGCGGATTTTAGCGACACAAATCGACACAAACATCATTCTATCTTTCTTCTACATGTTATGAGAATAAAGATCAAATAATGCTTGTGTCGACTTGTGTCGCTAAATGGAAAACACCCAATATATATTTTTTATTTTTATTAATAAAGGAGATAGATAACATTTTATTCAATGTTTACTTTGCTTTATGCATTTCATTTACATATTTTATGTTCAAATGTATATGATAAATACGTGATATGTATATGTTAAGATTTAATAGTTCCTTTATAGCATTGTAATTTTTTTTTATTAATAAATATACAGGGTGTCCGGAGTCAATCGCATCACCTGTCGTGTGCTGATAGAGCAAGTTAAACCGAGTAAGAAAGTCCTCTACCGTTTTGCGATCTTCGCAATAATTAATGAGAAATAAATTAAACAAGATCGGCCAATACGCGCGAGTTCAAGCGCGCGGCTAGAAGAGACAGCCCACGCGGGGGTCCAACGTTATGCATTGCTCGTATTTATCCATTGTCCTTTGTAGAGTGCTCCTCCCCGCTTTGTCGTGTGCGTAGCAACCGCGTAAACATTAGGCTTTTATTTTCGCCGCGCGACAAGAATCACGTAAACAATAGGAGGTCTCTTCTCGCCGCGCGCTTTTACTCGCACGGATTGGCCGCTCTTTTTTATTTAATTTCTTATTAATTATTGCGAAAATCGCAAAACGGTACAGGACTTTCCTACTCAGTTTAACTGCCTCTACCTGCACACGACGGGTGATGCGGTTGACTCCGGACACCCTGTAGAATAGATTTTATAATATATTATAACAATAACATTACAATAATATGATTTAATGGATCTCCACAGATAATATATCTTTGTTTTTAATAAAAAAGATAATATATTTTATTTAATATTAATTTTGTTTTTCTATGTATTTTATTTACGTATATTATATTAGCTACAAATATATATAGATATGTAATTTAATGGATCTCCTTAAAAAATATTTAATAAAGATATAATTAATTCTATAATCAATGTTTGTATAACAATTTGTTATGCCTAAATATATATGCTTAAATATTAAAAAAGTTCAGAAAAGCGAAATTTTTGCTATTAAAGTTAATGCATTTATTTAGTTTTAATTTTACTAGTTTTTCAATTTATAATTTATAATTTACATATGCATTTACATAATTTACATGTTTCAAAGTTTGCGCAGGAGATATAATTTTATTATTAAATATAAAGATAAAATTGTATAAAAGATTATAAGATAAAATATTATATAAAAATATATATTTATTTAAATCCAAATATATAAATAAAATGTTGACAATATTTTCACATACATTCACATATATTTTTTAAATTAAGACTTAACAGATTTTATTTTTATATTCCATGTTTCTTTGTTATAACGGAAGGCTGAAAAAAATGTATGCAATAACAATTAATTTGTAATTAAGTTATATTCTTAAATGTTTAAAAATTATAATTAATGATATATAATGTGTTCAATTAAAGAAAATTTATTAAATAAAGCTTGTCCATAAAATTATAGATAAAAACTTACTTGGCAAAGTAATTATGAATTAATTCTGTTCGAACTGCTACATCAGCAACTTCGTCATTATTATTTCTGCGATTTATGTTACATTCTGCTAACATTTGATCCCATGGTGCAGGTAAATTTAAATCTGGATCGATATCTGGTACTGCTTCATTATTTCGTCTAGCAATGTTATGAAGCACTGCTGTTGCAATAATAATATTCATTATTCTGTGTTGATGATATCGCATTCCAAGCGCTAGATTGGAAATCTTCTTTTCCAAATGTCAAAAGGTTCTATTGTATTTCGAGTGCGAATACGTACTTCGTTATAAAGATGTTTTGCAGCAGTTTGTGGTGCCAACAACGGAGTAACAAGATATTTTTTTAATGGGTATGCGGAATCTCCTAATAACAAACTATTGCCATACATTCCATTCTCAAAGTTTGCTCTCAAACGACTATTATTAAAAATAGTACTATCATGAACAGAACCTTGCCAACGAGCAACTATATCAATTATTTCTAAATTGCTGTTACATACTACTTGAGTGTTGAAAGAAAAGTAACCTTTTCTATTGCGAAACAATTCAGCATTTTCTCCACCTGTAATAATAAAAAACTTCAATAGCAAAAAGATGTATACCTATACATTATAAAAAATAATAAAATATAATATTACAATAATAAAAATATACACAAAAAATAATAACAATTTCTCATAAAATTAACTTACCAAATGATTGAACACGAATATGTGTGCAATCTATACAACCAATGACTCTAGGAAAACGTGCAATAAAATTGTAATTGAGCATTTCTTATCTCCTCTTCTGTAGTTGGTAAACAGATATAATGAGGCCGTAATCTAGCAATAGCTGCACTAACTCTATGAACAATATAATGTGCCGAAGTTGTGCTCACTCCAGAAAAATCTCCAATTGTTATAAGAAATGATCCTGTAGCGTAAATACGAAGTGTGAGTAATAATTGTTCCATAAGAGAAGTTGCTCTGTTTCTAAGAAATAAAAATATATATTATTTGTATAAATTTAATTTTATATAATTATGTAATTATAAAATTATTATTAGAAAATAATTATAAAGAACTTACTTATTAGTTAAAAACTCTAATTCTTCTGTAATATTTTCCAGTATTAATAATACTGCTCTTTACTTAAACGAAATCGCATTTTAAATTCAATGTCGTCTAATTTTTCGAAAAAATTAATGTGCACTTTAAATTTTCTTTCTCTTCTGTTAATTTATTGAAGAATTTCTTCATCATCAGAAGATGACAATACATCATAAAAATGTGCCATGTCCGACAAATAGGTTAAGTATATATCAAAATAAAATGACACTAGTTATATTTTTTAATCGTAGTTTAATTGTCCTTAATCGACCAATTTTGGTCGTTTAAATTAAACTCGGTTTATGCAGTTAAACGTGTGCAAATGTTTGGTAGAAACCAATTTTTAAGTTAACCGGGCTTAATCCAATATTACTAGGGAGCAATTTCTTAAGTTGTGTTCCGAAAAATTTTTCCTTAATTATTTTTTTGGTTATAAAGTTGGTAACACTGTAACTAACTTTTGTTCCGTAATGGATTAGCTGATATCTGAATCTGAGTACCATCGAGAAGGAGAAGCATATTAATTTCGAGTGTAAATTCAATAAAATATTTTTTTTTACTTGTTAATAAAAAATTAATTCGAGCGAAATGTCCAACATAAAAGTAAAAAAAATTAAAAATTGTGCACTAAAAGTAAAAAGTTGTGAGCAAGTAGTGCCTTTAAATTTATATGATGGCTTTACGAATTATACTATTTATGTATCACCAGAAGTGCATGCTCATGCTACTCAAGGTAAATAAAATATTTATTTCTACAGAAAGACAAATTAAATGTTTAAAATCAGTTTTATATCTACAATACATTTATTAACTTTATTGTTTACTTTTGTTCTGTAATAGATTTGAGTTTTGCATCATCCCTCTTGGATCAACATAAAACTTCTTTAACAAAGCAGGCATCTAATGCTTTAACCACAAATATAGAAAATAACTCACCAAATGTATTGAATTTTGATTGTTTAGATGTTGATTCTTCCGATGAGGTTGATTCTTTCATTGATGAAGAAAATATTGTTAATAACAATTCAAGTAAGAGAATGATATTCTGTGATATATTTAAATTACATCCGTCAGTAATATTGCAAAACTATATTTCAGATAATTTACGCCTAAATTGGACAAGTCAAAAAACTCAATTGCTTTTACATTTGTACGAGAAACATAGCACATCATTGGATAATGGTGAAATAAAAAATAATCGACTATTTTGGAAATATCTTCAACAAGGCATGGCAAAAGAAGGTTATAAATTTACTGTGGAGCAATTGAAAACAAAAATAAATAATTTGAAGAAAATGTTCAAAGATGTGCAAGATCATGATGCTCAAAGCGGGAATAATAGAAAAACTTGTGAACATTACGATGTAAATATTTAATCTAGTATAAGTATTTTTATGTGTTTCATAATTATTTATTTCATTATTATAATTTAAACAAATTATTTACACACATGAATTAATTTATTTTTAAGTGAATAGTTTCTGTTTGATAGATTTTATATAATTTGTTTTCCAAAAAGCCTTGGATAAAGCCATTGTCTTCGGCAGGTTCAGATATTCCTATGGGAAAAGAATTGGAGGAGGAATTATTAAGTTCAAGTAAGGCTTCTTAAAGAGATAATTGGTAATATATATATATATATATATATATATATATATATATACACAATATATATATTTACACCCCATACTATGCTATATATTTTATTTCAAATAAAATAGAATGCAATATTTCGCAATTTTAATATTTTCTGCATCTTACATTAAATAGATCTACTCTAATTATAGAAAATAATTCATCTGAATATTATACATTATATTTTTCTAAATTTAGCGTGATTTTTTATTTCACTTCTTTTTAATGCTAATATTTTGTTTTTTTCCCATGTTATTGATAAAGATAAAATATAATTTATAAATATAATTTTTGAGAAGAAATATTTTTGATGGCGATTAATTTTTGTTAAGGTAAAAAATATATAATTTATATAATTTTTGAAAAGATAATATCTTTGATGGCGATTAAGTTTTGTTAAGAACTATTTGCTAGAGAAAGATATACTTAGCGTTTTTTTTTTTACATCTATGATGTCTTTTTTAGACGGATAAAATATTTAATACTATTAATTAAAATATATTCTTTTAAAAATAAAAAATTTATTTTTTTAAAGTAATATAAGTACCTACGTTTTAATAAATATTTCCTTAAACAAAGTTAAAAAATATTTGGGTAAAATTACATCAAAAGGCTGTAAAAAATTTAATACATAATGTTAGAAGGTTGTAAAAAAAAATTTTATTTATAACACAAGAAGGCTGTAAGAAAACATTTAACGCTGTCACGCGTATTAAAAATCGAGCAACATAATGTCGCCGCATTGCCCGTCGCCTTCGTTGTCGGCTCGGTAGAGAAGGAGACAGAAAACAGTATATCTGTTCTCTTCTGCTATCCGAAGCTAGCCGAATCGCCGAGCTCACACGTACGCGGTTTTCGCTTGTGTGCGTCATTCTCCCCACTACGGTTTCGTGTTGCTTGCGACCTGTTTCTGGCATCACTGGCTGGGAGTCCTTTTTGGGATAGTCCCCACTAGATTAATAAAAATACAAATGCATTAGTCAAAACATTAATTTAAAAGAATTGTATGTGTATTTTATCATAAACATATAGAATATTTTTAAATAAAATGATGTTTTGTTCTCCTATGCATAGCGTAAACTACTTTTAAAATGAGATGTTTTATTTATTTTATAAATAATAGAATCTATAATATATTTTTGTTATAAATGAGAGAAATATATAAATATATTCTATATGTTTATAATAAGTTTTGTGTATACTATAATAATTTCTTAAGATTTGAACATTTAATTATGCACTTGTATTTTTATTAACCCGGTGGGGGCTTGTAGTCCTTTTTGGGTTAAAAGTTAAAAGTTTAAAACGAAATAAATTGTTACAGTACACACACACACACACACACACACACACACACACATCTTATTATAAACATATAGAATATTTTTCCAATCTTATCTCTCATTTACAAAATAAATAAACATCTTATTTTAAGAGTACTTTACGCTAAGCATAATCACATTTTATTTAAAAATATTCTATATGTTTATAATGATCACATTTTATTTATAATGTACTATTGCATTGGAATTGATTACCTTGTCATAATCTATACTGGCTAACCATATCAGTTGTATTAAACGGCTTACTCTCTGAACCACCGAAGGCATGCCAAAGACACTCTGTACCCATTGGGAGGGAAGCACCATACCCAGCCATAAGAACATATAGATAATATTTTCTATAAATAATATATGTAACAATTATATCATCAATCGTCATATCAGCTCCTAATAAACATAAACCTTATAATAAATAGACAAATAAAAACAATTAATATAAAGTGGGAGTAATTTCATACATTCCGGTAATAATTTATAAAAATATTAACTAATTATAATGTACTATTGTAATTGATTACCTTGTCGCAATCTATACTGGCTAATTGCATATCAGTTGTATTGACATAAAGTAGTGCTCATAAAAGTCGCTCTAATACCTGTACGTATCCGTATAAAGATACAATTTAAAGTTTTTCTAAACATTGTTTTGCGGCACTGTAAAAAAAATAAAATTGAAATGTAAACCCCTTAAATCTTGATAAACGGCTCAGACACACACATACACAAACACATACATACATTGTGATTATTAAATACCATCGACTCGAAAGTGAGGTTAAGGTTAACCGCGCACGTGCAGCTATAACGCATGCTGTCAATGTCGCAGAGCACTACGAGCGCGATCTTCCGTCAAACAGGTCAATCGTACAAGATGCATACATTGCTATTTATTGCATGTATTGTGTACGTGTATATACGTGTAGCGCGATACTACTATATATCTATGCATGTGTGGTACGTGTAGTATACGTGTAGCGATGACGACGGTGACAATGACGGTGACGGTGACGTTTCTTAAACGAAAATTTCCACATTTCGACTTTGCGTCGTAATATATAATGTTTATATAACATGTAGAGTAAAAATAAAAACACTTTCCTTATATAATTTAAACCCAAGCTATCGATTAAGCCTAGTAAAAACTCAATCCGTTCAGCGTTATTGAGGTCTGATAATCTCGAGTACTCTCAACTGACCGGCTCGCGTAAAGATACCCGGAGTGCCTTGCTGCTGCTGCGCGGTACTTGGCGCGAGACACTACCGTGTCTCTTGATCAACTGGCCGGCTCGCGTAAAGATACCCGGAGTGCCTTGCTGCTGCTGCGCGGTACTTGGCGCGAGACACTACCGTGTCTCTTGATATCGATACGAGTTATTGACTCGAACAAATTCTTACAATCACTACTCAGGTGCGGAAAAAGCAATTACAATTGCCTACAATTGTAATTACAAAACAAATTAATAATTACAAATTACCTACAATTTGTTAATAAGATTTCAAGTAGATTGAGATTTAAAAAAGAGTTAGAACAGAAAACTTGTGACATAATAAATTATGCCAGTCTAATTTCAGGGAAAGGGCATAGTCGTGGTCGGAATTAATTTCTATAACATCTTCGGCCTGCCAATCTGTCTGTTGTAAAATGTTGTCTAGTATTTGTTGAAGTTCTTGTCGATACTTTGAGCTTTTTCCTTCGAACTTTTCTCCATAAAAGCTGCCTTTATATTGCTTAATGAAACTAGGATCTGCGGTGATGTTTCCTTGGAAACTGTATAATTGCCGTATTTAGGCGGCCTTATGACACTGTACACAAATAGTAATTTATACAGTTATAAAAAGGTTAGACAATTCGGATGGTCATTGCAACCGGCCGCTTGTCGGATTATGTCGAAAAACTTCTGGATATAGAAGAAATATAAATAGATAAGTATTATAGTAAAAATAGTGTAGATATTATCGGTAAGTAATGTAGGCATTACAAGAACATAAGACAGGTATTATAGATAAGTGTTTGTTGCAGGTAAGTTAAAAGCATTCTTTACTTTTGTAGATTATTTGTTCGTAAATTTGATATATAAACAGTACATTGATGTAAGTTTGTTTGTATGGTAGATTGTATAGCGACCTCGTTAATGACGGCAAAATGACAATACCTCTAAGTTATCTTGGTTCAAAAATTTTCCTGTAAGCAGATATTTGAAGTCGAATTTATTGATAAGATAATGACACAGATCTATCGTAGATTGCAGTGACAACTTTAATCCTGTCGCAGTTTCTTTAGTTAAAAATTCGTCGGCCTTTATATCCCCTTCATGCACAGCAGATTCCCATTCTTGCAGCCACTGCAGTGAATCTTTTAATATCTGAAAAAGAGGTTTCAATTTCATCGTCGACATGAGAAGAGATTAAGTATGTATTGTTCTTAATAGCTATGGGAACCTTTAGCCATACTTTGAAATCATGAGAATATAGTGTAAGCCCTTCATTGGGAGATTTTCGATTGAGGGCATCAAACATATCATTCATGCGTTTTGCGAAAGCAATTGTCTCTTCACATCCAGCAAGCTCGTCACATCCGTGCGACTTATAGAATGCTAATCCGTGCGCTACAGAGTTACTGAAAATCTATGAATTTAAAACACCGCTGTTATCAATAAATAATAATAACAAATTTAGTTTCGGATGCTCACTGCCAATACTACTAAATAACACATCATATTACAAACCTGGGTAGCAAGTCGCACTCTCATTTTAGATGTGTTGTCTAAATTAACATATCTCTCGGACAATTTCAGATATGCCCTCAGGTTTCCGACATGATTTCTATCAAGATTGAATAGTATCTCGAAGTACTTCCACTCGATATAATTGGCTTTAGAATTGATCTGGAAACAGTTTTAGAAATTAGTATAATTAAACCATTTTCAATCGTTAAATCAATACATTCCAGATTCAGTAATTGTAAGTGTACAAGCCACTAATAAAATTCAAATCATTGTAACAAATTCAGAAAATGAATGACACGAATATGAATTCTCTTCATACAGCAGTCGTTTGAGTTTTAATACTTGAAGAATCATTTCAAATGCCATTCAATGAACAACTTATCCTCAAACGGCGCTTATTGTATATAAGCGATATATATAAGCGATTCCGAACAGTTTTTATTAGATGAGGCGTGTCAGAGAAGATAAATACTTTCCGTTCATTATCTAGTGGGTGAGTGAACATGTCTTCATGTCGTGATTAGAAATTTTTATATTCAATAAAGGCTACATCGCCGTATTTGTCTTCGCACTGTCCGCAATTATCCCGTATATTTTAGCCCCAATATTTTCTACGTATGCAATTGCTTTTACTACAAATTTCGCAAGTTCTTCGCTTTTCACAGGATTTTTCGAGGCGAAAACTGCCACTGGTTGTGTATATTTGCCTGCTAGTGATTGAAACATCAGGACGAGGCCATGAGTTGGTTGTTCACTCAGATTTGTAGATTGCTGTTCATTGTCACCCAAGTCCGTCAAACCAACGTATGTGAGGTTTTTGAAACAAACAGCAACGGATTTTCTCAGATTAATCTCATCTAATAGCAACACATCATGACGTTCTTGTGGCTTTTTATTCTCGAATAGTTTTTTCAGCAGTTTTGCAAATTGTTCGTCAAAACCACATTTGGTATTGATGAGAGAAAGATAGTTTTGAATTGTTCTTGTACCTACATGGCAACGGTATGACGTTATTTTTCCGCAGGAATTCATAATATCCGGGTGACCGAATATTCATTAGGATGCGTAACATGATCCATTCGTCCGCGTACCGTCGGCCTTTAACGTGTTCTGATGCAGCTGCAATAATTTCTCTTAATACTATTTTCTGTGTAGTGGGTATACATTCAACGCTGAACATTTTTCATTCAACGTTTGGTCCTGGATAGCAGCGATTTCAGCTTCTTTATTTTTCAATGACTTCGTCAATAATTCCAAACGAGAGTTTGCACGTTTCGTCTTTGGTATTTCACATTTTAATTTTTTTCACATCGCCGTTAACTTTATTTGATCCATTGGGTTTGACAACTGGAAGACATGATTAACTGTCTTGCCACTCTAAGTTTTTTCTTTTTGTAATATTGTTCTTCTCAGCATAACGTAATGATTGCATCTTTTTCTTCGACAGCAGGGAACATTCGTTGGCACGCCATCCATCGACATAATCTTTGAACGCACTTTGATCCGGAATACAATGAATATTAATTAAAAAATAATGAACACAATTCTCTCGACCGTACTGGCAAATTCAATTTATTGTTAAGTGCACATCACAACGTTTCGACCTTAGTTTTAGGTCCTTATCAAGTGATCTATAAATCATATGAAAAAGAACGAAGAACAATTAATATTGCAAATAGTAGTAACAAATGATAAAGATAAGATAATGAAAAATAGATATGTACTTGCGATATATAATTAAACTTTATAGATGTCAAAAGATAGAAAATTCACTCGAATTAATTTCACTCGATGGCACTGCATTATTTACCAATATCCCTAAAGAATTGGTGTTCAGCGCTATTGATAAACGGTGGAATGACATCTCCCCTAACACCGATTTTAGTCTGCCTCAATTTTTATACGCAATTGAATTTATCTTGGATTCGACCAGTTTTTCGTTTAATGGACAGTTCTATGAGCAGATTTTCGGCAGCCCAATGGGTTCTCCTCTTTCACCTATCTCAGCTGATATTGTGATGGATGACTTGGAGACTCATTGCTTATCTCAATTAAGTTTTAATGTTCGGACTTACTATAGATATGTGAACGATATTTTTGCCATAATCCCGAGTACGAAAATTCAGGAAATTACGGAGACATTTAATAACTATCACCAGCGTTTAAGTTTCACCTATGAGGTCGAAGTAAATAGATGTATAAATTTTTTAGACACAACGATCATACGTTCTAATGGGAAACTTTCAACTAATTGGTATAGAAAAAACACTTGCTCTAATAGATATATTAATTTTTATTCTAATCATCCATTTAAATATAAAATGAACACTATTTTTAATCTCGTTGACCATGCGGTTTTATTATCTGATGATCAATTCCATGATAGCAACATTAAAATAGTGAAACAAATATTGTTTAATAATTGTTTCCCAGAACATATTATTGATCGTTTTGTTAATAAGAAACTTCATTTTTTAAAGAACCGCTCCGTCAATAACCTGAACATAGATAATGATATGATTAATAACACCTCCTTCATCTCATTACCATATGTAGAAAACCTAGGCAATATTGATAGAATTTTTAAAAACATTGGGTTTAACGTTGTACATAACATACCAAAAAAACTAAATAATGTAATTACACTTGGGAAGGACAGATTGCCTACCGATAACAAGACCGAGATAGTTTACCAAATTAACTGTAAAAATTGTAAGTCTTCATACATTGGACAAACGAAGAGACATTTGACGACTCGGGTTAAAGAACACTTTAAGAATATTAAAATGCATTCCAGCAATCTTTCGGTCATCAGTAAACATAAAATTGAATTTAACCATGACTTTGACTGGGTTAATCCCAAGATCTTACATAATGAAAAACATGTCAGAAAAAGAGAGATTACTGAAATGTTCTTCATCAAGAAAAACAATAACACTTTAAATTTACAAAAGGACACAGACAATTTAAATAACATATATGACTTCATAATAAAGGTTGTTTAGTCCTCTCAGTTCGTCTAATGTGTTTGACGTGTTTGTCTATCTGACACAATGAATTTTCTATCTTTTGACATCTATAAAGTTTAATTATATATCGCAAGTACATATCTATTTTTCATTATCTTATCTTTATCATTTGTTACTACTATTTGCAATATTAATTGTTCTTCGTTCTTTTTCATATGATTTATAGATCACTTGATAAGGACCTAAAACTAAGGTCGAAACGTTGTGATGTGCACTTAACAATAAATTGAATTTGCCAGTACGGTCGAGAGAATTGTGTTCAATATTTTTTAATTTTTACTACTGGTGGTCAAAATTTCTACATTTAATGAATATTAATATTTCCTATACCACTGCATATTTTCTCTTGTAGGAATCTTTCCAAAATATTTGGCAGCGATGCAGTGTTGTTTAAACACTGTACGAGGTCAATATTGTTTTCGTCAACGGGGTTACCGTACACATAGTAGGGAAGTTTTCCTTGACTTGAGAGTTGCGCTTCTTTGTGTAACCGGAGAATCGATGCCGTTCTTGACTTTCAATACTGAATATATAAATACAACATACGGCTTTTCAAGCCCACGCATTTCGGTGACCCCAAAAAATCTAGATAATATGGTATAAAAATTTTCACTGCACTCTCCACTTTTGAGTAATTCATGACCTATCAAAAAAAAGTAAAATAAAAAATTGTAACGGTTGTTCGCAGCTGAGATAATTTAATAGATCTCATAAATTGCACAAAATATGAAAAGATAATGTACTCGAGTAGGTATTATTGACGGATTCTAATCCAGGTCCTCCGAGGGGAGAGCGGGGTGCGGGGGTATCTCAGTGGCGCGGGGGCTGACGTCATGCGGGCGGGGGACGCTCGGTTTCGACGAAAGGTAGGGGGGGGGGTCCTGAACATGATATTCGACCGTTCGTAAACAAATAGATGGAATTATCTTTTTTTTGATATTTTTTATGAAAATTTATGAGGGATCTTGGGTCCGACGCTGCGGTTATCGACGAACGTGTCAGGGCATAGGTTTTCGTAGGTTTAAACAAAAGTCTTCGCAAGGAGAAGGATAGGAGAGTGGAACAAGAGAATGAACCATTTTTATATTATAATAATTGTTTTATTTAAAAAATGTGGGTGTGTTTATTACAATGTGTGTGTGTGTGTGTGTGTGTGTGTTAATAATAAAGTATTAAAAAATATATATAATAAAGTATAAAAAAATATATAATATAAAATATAAAAATATTCCGAGGGTGGGATCTCTGTAACAAAAATTCTCATTAATATTGAATAAAATTTAAATTAATTAATTTCATATAAATTTAAAAGAATACTTACAGTTCCAATTTTCCTCCTCATCATACGGCTCGAGGCCGAACAGTTTTTTAAGACTAAAGACGTCAATATAAGTCCATGGATATTTATCACAATATTCTCGATCCTCTGTGCTGTCACCCCATAGGGTGTCGATATTATTCCGCTCACAGCGGCGACACCATCTCACATACCGTCGATGGAGATATATGTGATGTTCAACATCCTCCACCAACTGAAATAACATAATTATTATATAAATATAATTATTATATAAATATAAAATATATATGTCAAAACACACGATAATACTTACGCGATTATTCAGCAAACTGAAGACGAAATTCATATATCTTGGTGAGAACATTTTAAGCACTTTTATTCTCTAACTGCACTGTGCAACGGTTTGAGACTTTGTGAGAGCACAATGAGTGGACATCCTCTCGGAAAAAAGATTTTAAAGTAGGGATGTATATCAGAAAGAGATGAAAACTAGAGAAGAAAAAAAAAACAAACCATGTTTTGCAGGTAGCGCAGGATCTTCGCGCAGTACCCTAACTTTATGATTATTTTCCCGTCCGATTTATCTCTCAGCGGGCCGCACTCGTCGCGTGAGAGAGAGAACGCGAGAGAGATAGCGCAAAGGAGAGGAGGAGAGAGACGAGAGGAGGAGGAGAGAGACGAGAGGAGGAGGAGAGAGAGATGAGAGGAATTATTTTCTAAAAAATGAAATAAGCATTTTTAATATTAATATAAATGTTTAGTTTAATTTTTATGTAGACGTATCAGCGCCGATGTTCGGCAGCTTTGTGCCCTTGCTCCTCTGCCCCCCCCCCCTCCAGCGGCAAAAAATCCAGCGATAAGGGATGGAGATTATTTTTCTGAGATAAAACGCTCGATACACATCATATAAATACAGAGAGAAGTAAAGATTAGATGAAATATAAGGTGGATGGAAGCGCGTCAAATCTTAGTACATGTTTTGAAAGCGTGTCAAACCATAGTACATGATTTGAAAGCGCATGCATCGGTGAAAAAAGTATAGCGGTTACTTTGTAGTGTCTGAAAGTGTTGCTTGGGTGAAGAATGGAAATTAATAATTTCGAAGCAATATCGGATGAGTCGTCTGACGAAGATCACGCGTTGTCGGATGACAGTGATTATATTAGTGATCGCAGTGAGGACCTTACAGATTATGACGATAAGATAGTGCCTAATTCGCAAATCCTTGCGCTAAATGGACGTACAAAAGTTTGCGCCATATACTTTTACTATTCAACGGGTGGTGCTTTAGCTTTATGTGCTTCGTGTATGATCTCTATTCAAGACTTCGAGCACATGTATGCTGTTCGGAAGCATGTGATTAAATTATACGATGCAGTGGATGGTCGATACTGTGCAAATTGTAGGGATTCATTGTATATAATAATGTCGTGTAATATGTGCCCAGTTTGTACGGAATAAAAGTAGAAAAAAAACATGGAAAACATCGAACAGAACGAACGCGACCTGCTGTCCCACCAAGTCACTACCTTGAGTGAATATTTTGCATGGCTGCAGCGTTGCGAAGAGTTCATCGAACAGCTCGAAGAACGCAGCCGTGTCAAGCGTCCGCGACTCTCGATCGGAAATAGACAATCTTTGGTTGCTAGAATCGCGCGACTCGAGAATGCAAAGATTCGATTGCAGACAAGGTTTATACCTAGTGGTGGTAATTACAGTGGTGACAATAACGCGGGAAGACTCGTTTGGCGGGAGATCGATACCGCGTTCGAGAACCGTATACTAACCGGTGCGGTAATAAACAATAATTACATCGAACCTCGACAATTTCTCGAGAATGCTAAAGACATTGTGCTCGAACACGTGCAGAAAGTGATGCAAGAACACATTAATGTCAAAGTGAACACTGTGTTTAATGGTGAGTTTGTGTCGGGTGATAAGAGCGCCGACAAAAGTATCAATACGAGAAACTATGAACTCTTTCGCACATCTGATTTACGCGAGTGGTACGAGCGCCGCGTCATCGAGCCCACTCTAACATCGCTCGAAGAATTCCAGGAACGCGAAAGCGGGTGGACTTTGTCGCGAATAATCGATTTAATTATTAATATAAACAAATATAATCCAATGCACGCGGGATGCTATATTAAATTACCGCGAGAAATAACGATGAAAAGAGCGGTGATAAACGTGCAATCTAAAGACAATGCGTGTTTCGCGTGGGCGGTAGTCGCTGCTCTCTACCCCGCTGAATGTCACGCGGAACGGGAATCATCGTACCCACATTATACAACAGTGCTGAATTTCCAGAACATTGAGTTTCCAGTGACTGTTAATCAAATTAAAAAATTTGAACGTGTAAATAACATTTCGATAAATGTATATAGTATTGAAAAAGAGAATAACATTGTCCCGATACATCTCGGTGAAGAGAAGAAAGAAAAGCATGTCAACCTGCTGTACGTGCAAGATCTGCGAGACAACAGCGTTGGACATTTCGTGTGGATCAAGAATCTATCACGGCTTGTCAGCTCACAATTGAGCAAAAATAAATGCATGAAATATATCTGTGATCGGTATGTATATTTTAATAAGAATGTAATATATAAATTCTAAAAATCTTTGAATAAAAGATAAAATTGTAATTTTTTTTTGCAGATGTTTGCACTATTTCGGATACAAAGAAAAGTTGCAGTCACACATAGTTGACTGTGGGCAGATGAACGACTGCGCTATCCGGTTACCGAGCGATGAGAACAAGTGGCTCGCGTTCAACAACTTTAATCGGAAAGAGCGGCTTCCATTCATCGTATATGCCGACTTGGAATGCATTTTGGCGAAGACGGATAAGGAGGAAGAAGAAAAAAATTTATACCAACATCACGAGGTATTTAGCGTCGGGTATTATGTACATTGTTCGTACGACGATTCGTTATCCGCGTATTATTCTTGTCATAGCGTCGATTGCGTTTCGTGGTTCGCTGAAGAATTAAAAAATTTAGCACTGCGTGTAAAAAATATTTTAACGACAAGTGTCCCAATGGCAAATTTGACATCGGATGAGTGGGAAAAATTTCACAGCGCGAAGCATTGTCACATTTGCGAAAAACCGTTCGAGCAAGACGATACACGCGTACGCGATCATTGCCATCTGACTGGACGATACAGGGGTCCCGCACACTCAAATTGTAATCTAAATTATAAAGAATCATTTTTTATTCCAATAGTATTTCACAATTTATCCGGTTATGACGCGCATTTTATTATCAAGGAAATAGCTACAGCGTTCGAAGGGCATATCGAATTACTACCGATAACGAAAGAAAAATATATTTCATTCACAAAATATGTTAAACTTGCAGACGATAAGAATCAAATTAAATTACGTTTCATCGATTCGTATAAATTTCTTACAGCCAGTCTTGACAAATTAGCATCGTTTTTGAATAAAGATAAACTCCAAATTTTAAAATCGCAATTTCAAAATTTATCGACAGAAGATTTCAATTTATTAACACGGAAGGGCGTCTTTCCGTATGAATATATTGACTGTGTCGATAGGTTGCAGGATACGAGTTTACCACCGCGCGAATCATTTTACAGTTCCTTGACCGATGACACAGTATCCGAGAGCGATTACGCGCACGCCGAGAATGTTTGGCAACGATTCTCCATTCAAACGTTAGGCAAGTATAGCGAACTGTATTTAAAAATTGATGTCTTGTTATTAGCAGATATTTTTGAGAATTTCCGCGATAGTTGTATTAAAAGTTATGGTCTTGACCCCGCGTATTACTATACTCTTCCCGGATACACGTGGGATGCTATGCTAAAACATACGAAAATTACGTTCGAATTACTTACAGACATCGATATGGTCATGTTTATCGAACGCGGTATACGCGGTGGACTGAGTCAATGTTCAAACAGATATGCGCACGCTAATAACAAGTACATGCAATTATACGACCCATCGAAACCATCATCGTATCTTATGTATTATGATGTAAATAATTTGTACGGATGGGCAATGTGTCAGCCATTACCTTATGCCGATTTTCGATGGGTCGACAACATATCTAATTTTGACATATCATCTATCGCTCCCGATTCGCATATAGGCTATATCCTCGAAGTAGATTTAGAATATCCGCAGCATCTTCACGACATGCACACTGACCTGCCGTTTTGCCCAACACGCGACAAGCCACCTGGTAAGCGGGAGGCCAAGCTCCTCGCGACTCTGTATGATAAGAAGTGTTACGTCATACATTATCGCAACCTGCAGCAATGTACGCGTTACGGTCTTCGCGTTACAAAAATACATCGCGTATTACAATTCGCTCAATCCACATGGCTCCGCGGTTACATTGAACATAACACACGATTTAGAACACTGGCTAAAAATGATTTTGAAAAAAATTTATATAAATTGATGAATAATGCGGTATTTGGAAAAACAATGGAAAATGTGCGTAATCGTGTCGATGTAAAATTATTGACAAAGTGGGACGGACGATACGGAGCAGAGGCAATGATAGCGAAACCAAATTTTCACAGTAGAAGCGTCTTTTCAGAAAATTTAATTGCCGTAGAATTACGGAGACTTGAAGTGAAATTCTATAAACCAGTCTATGTCGGCATGTGCATACTCGATATTTCCAAAACATGTTTGTATGAATTTCATCACGCGTATATGTTACCGCTGTATCGTGACAAATGTCGGATAATGTACACCGACACAGATAGTCTAATATACCATATTAAATGCGAAGACGTATATGAAAATTTGAAACAAGATATTGTCAAATTTGATACAAGCGATTACGCTGCGGATAATGCGTACGGTATGCCGCTTGTGAATAAAAAAGTACCGGGTCTAATGAAGGATGAAAATAACGGTGAGGTAATGACCGAATTTGTAGGGCTCAGAGCAAAAATGTACGCTTTGCGAGTAAATGGTAAAACTGATACAAAAAAATTAAAAGGTGTTAAGAGTAACATTGTCGCGAGAACGATAACATTTGACGATTATACACAGTGCCTGAATGACGTAATTGAAATGACGCGACAGCAGTCTTGTATAAGATCAAAACTGCATAAAGTATACACCATTCGCGAAACGAAAATTGCTCTGAGTCCGTACGACGACAAGCGGTATATCGTACCTGATTCGACCGACACATTACCATGGGGACACTATAAGATATAAATGTAATTACAATAAATACATTACATTATATTACATCATATTATATTTACGTTGTAAATGTAATATGATGTAATATAATGTAATGTGTTTGTGTGTGTGTTTAATATATTATAATGTAATGTGTGTGTAATATTAATAAAGACAGAATATTAATAAAGATTATTTTTATATTTCATATTTCATATATTGTAACGATTATTGGATAGGATATATTAATAAAGATTATTTTGTATTTCATATTTCATATATTGTAACGATTATTGGACAGGATGTATTAATAAAGATTTTGTATATCTTCATATTTCAAATACTTTATATATATGTTGTACACATTGTATATTTTTCCATAAATTAAAAAATAAATACAATCTGTATGAATTAAATCACATTGTCCTTATGTATCCAAGAATTGTGCGAATTGTCAAATCCCAGCCATTTCACGTAAACTTCGTCACCTCTTCTGCGCAATACTTTCTCCACGAGATACACATCCGGATAATTCGCGCGATGCAACTCGTGCTCGTAGAACGCTCCAGCGACAGATTTTTTACGATAATCCTCGAGTAGATAGCTTGCGGGATTAGTATGCTGCACTTTAACAATCTTAAACACCTCGGTTGTCCAATTTGGCGTGTAACCTTTCTCGAAAAGTGTCTTGTACTTGCTAACGCGTACCGGGTCACCTACTTTGAACTTTGCCAGACCCGCAATATTTACGCGATTGTACACGGTAGCCAAGAGTCGTTCAGCGATCGCGGGGGTAACGTCGACGGGTCGCATGCCGATCGTTCGATGCTTGCGCGCGTTGTAATCCGATACGAGTCGCGGCAACGCGTCGATCCACTTGTAAGTTCCGTTTAGCGTAAACATCTTCCACATATCGTTCTTCAGTGTGCGATTGAATCGCTCGACGACCGATGCCTTCAACACCGAATATGTGGAATAGTGATTGATGTCATGTTTCCGCATAAGCCGTTGCACGTCAGCGTTGTAAAATTCTTTCCCCATATCGGTTTGTATGTTTCTCGGGCATCTCTTGCTATCTCGAATTATCTCGGTGATAGCGTCAGCTGTCTCGCTTGCACCTTTACTCTTGAGTGGTACAGTCCACGCGTGCTTGCTCAACACATCGATGACGGTGAGTATGTAGTGGTAACCTCTGTTGAAACGGGAATACGGACGCATCTCGACGATGTCAGCTTGCCACAGGTCATCGTATCCCCGCACTATGACGTGTCTTCGGGGAAAATTTTTTCTCGCCGGTGCATGCAGTTCGTTCACCAACTGCCGTTTCTCTAAACTATGTTGTTTTTTCACTTCACCGGTTTTTCTCGATCGCCGTTTGTTGTCATTGTTCATTTTATCACTCATTTCCGTTCGATAGCCGTTCTTTACCCGTTCTTTACCCGTTCGTAGCCGTTCTTTACCCGTTCTTGATCGTACGCTACCATTCGATAGCCGTTTTTTGAGCCGTTCGTAGCCGTTCTTGTGTTGTTCACTTCCGTTCTTGACCTATTCGAAAATCGTTCTTGACCCGTTCGCAGCCTTGTTCACAGTCGTTTCTGACCCGTTCGTAACCGTTCCTGACCCGTTCGTAGCCGTTTCTAACCCGTTCGCAACCGTTCCTGAGTTGTTTGTAGCCTCGCATGTAGCCGTCGATGACTTGTTCGTAGCCTCGTTCGCAGCCCTGCTTGAGATGTTGGTAGCCTCGTTCGCAGCTATTGCTAGGCCGTTCGCAGCTGTTGCTAGGTCGTTCACTACCACTCATTGTAGTTAGATAGCAGTTCGATAACCCTTCGTAGCTGTTCGATAATTGTTCGTAGTCGTTCGATAGCCCTTCGTAGATGTTCGATAACCGTTCGATAGCCGCTCCTAACCCGTTCACTGCTACTCATTCAGGTTGATAGTCGTTTCTGAGTTAGCCGCACGTCGAAGCTCGTTTATCGCAGTCTGTAACGCTCGCACGTCCTTCTCAAGCGCAGTCAGCCTCTCATCTAATTCTTTCTGTTGATGCCTCAACGTTTTAATGCATTCCTCCAGGTACAGTTTGTTGACGGCATCAGTATCAGCTTCAGGTTGCGCTACACGGCGAATCTTGCGCGATCTCGCATCATAGTCCGTAGCGACGCGACACAGAGCGTTTTCGCGCACGTAACTTCTTACCAATCTATGATCGCATGTGTCGGTTGCATCATTTCTCTGTTCGAATAATCCAAACTTGTTGATAGGCATTTTTTCGATGCGAGTGACGCTGATCGACTGATTAGTTTTGTCGAGACACCGACATTTAATTTATAATAATACCAACTTCGCGAAGTTCCTCGATGATCGACAGGATCTCGTTGTCGTGAGCGTTGTGACCAGCATGGCGCGAAGCGTCGAGCAATCGTAGGCGATCCACTAACTCGTTGGGGTCGTCCCAGTGCACGTAATCGATCTTATTGTCGGTTAGCGTCATTGCGCGAGGCATGGATACTCCCTTTCCAGATATTTTCTTTTTCGATTCGATCGACATCAACGGTGCGATTATTTGTTTGTACTTGTATCCCCTGTTGCTTCTTAATTGACCTTGTGCATCATAATTGCGTTTATGCGCGTTCGTCACCAATAATATGCTTTTGTATTTTTGCATATCGTCCTCCGTGTAAATAATGTCATCGGGAATTCTCTTGAAAATCAACTCGTATAATCCAGGTGTGCCAATGTACCTCACTTTGTCTATAATTATAGAGTCATCTTTGTCGATGTCGAATCGTTTGTTACCGAGCAGCATTTCATCCTTGTCGAAATAGACACCGTACACGTGATCGATCTCTTTTTTTTCATCGCCACCGAGGAGAGTGCTCATGTACTCTTGTCCCAGTGGCCCCAAGTGCTTTCGCAACATTTCTTGACCTTCCGACGTTTGTAACCTGTTTCGAATAAACGATGTTTCGAGCGAGTTGCCCGTTGTTTCAAAAACATCGTTTTCACGTGTTTCGGGTATCATAGGTTGTACGATTCTCGTTGTCGCGAACGGTGTAGAGGTTATCGGTGGTTCATCCAATAAAGCGTCCGATTGTTTCGATCGATCAGATGTACGCGACATCGATGAGCAATTCGCGTTCAATCGTTTCCTCTTTTTCGGTGTCACATCCTCCTCCTCCTCATCCTCTTCCTCCTCCTCCTCATGCCGCTTGATGGGTAACGCCTTAATCTTCGCGTCAGCGTTACTTTCCGGCTCGTTTTTCACCGCAATCAGGCTCGAGTCGACGATCTTTTGTAGCGGTTCGATAATAGGCTTAAAGTGGGTCTTGACCGCGATATCGTCATCGATCTTACCGGTCTTCAAAGCGCGATGTTTCTTGCGGATCGATTCACTCGTTTTCGCAATCTTCCTCGCAATCTTTTCACGCTCGCGAATATTATCGCTCTCAGCCATGTCGGTAGAGTGTCGAGCGCTCGCGTTTCACCCCTCTCGACAGAGTATCGGGCAACGACTAATCGTTTTGTGGAATCGCGAACACGTTAAATCCTGTTCTGTATCGCCCGTTCGTAAGCGAGCTGTCCTTGTCTATCACTAGAAATCCATACTTTTGCTGCCAACAAGTACGACATAATTCACTGAAATCCTCGTACGACATATCGGTATTCACATGATCGTTGTACACATGTTTCAAGTTGGTACCGTCCTGCTTAAACATGATCAGCAGGTTCGCGTTGTCGCGTATAAGATGTTTTGGTATTCTCGCGTACGTCTGACAGAGATAGAAGCAGTCGACGTTCGAATGGCGTCCCATTGAAAAGTACTCTCTTATCGTATCTTGCTTGTCACACGCCACATCATCGAAGACGAAAATCGAGTTTGGACGTGCCTCGCTCGGTGGAATAACGTCACTGTTATTGGAGAACGTAAAGTAGCCGATTTCGTCGATCGACGTCAACAAATTCTCCAGATACCGATATTTCGGCTGTTGCAGCGACTTCGAGTACACGTACACGTTCTCGAAACGTACACCGTGCGGACTTTCCAGTAGGCTTATCAGAACGTTGGTTTTACCGCAATTCGAAGGGCCGCAAACGATCGCGCGTATAGTAGTCGGTAGCATCGTACCGTGTCTGCGCATCTCCGCGTTGCCCCCCATCGATCGTAATCTGTCGTCGCAATTCGTCACGCGTATCGTCAAAGGTTGTCGCACGAATCTCATTTTTATACTCCCGATTGGATCGAACGCCTGCCTATATATATAGAGGTGCATCGAAGTGAAATCACACAGTCTTGAAAATGTTTCTTCTTTTGACGGACAAGAGAGATATTCTCACGCTTACCGCCGAGCAGTTGCAGTTTGTGCCGAAAGCACTTTTGTTGCAAAACTTTGGTCACTACGTGCAGCTACTGTGGGACAAGCTTCCGGAACACATAAAGGTTGATTCGGAGGTTCAGCAATATCGTCGATGCATGCAGCATTATAATCAACCGTGGCAGCAAACGCACATTGACGGTCCAGCGCCGTTGATAAAGGATTGCAGCGAATGTCAACGAAAATAGGTAGAGGTCTATTAAATCACGCGATAAACGCACTTCCGATCGAATTTCATATCCCAGGCTATCAGTTTTGCGGTCCGGGCACGCGGCTAGAAAAGCGATTAGCTAGAGGCGATCGAGGTATCAACCCACTGGACGCGGCGTGCCGTGAACACGATATAGCATACTCTCGGAGTAACAATCTAGCCGAAAGGCACGCGGCGGATAGGATACTCGCCAAGAGAGCGCAAACTCGCGTCATTGCAAGAGATTCGACTCTCGGTGAGAGAGCCGCAGCCACAGCTGTCTGGACAGCGATGAAAGCCAAGACAAAGTTCGGTATGGGTCTGAAGACGAAGAAGACGAAGAAAAAGACGGTGAAAAAACGAATACTTCCGGCAGCGAAACGCGGCGGTCTATTGCCGATTCTACCAATGTTGGGTGCGCTCGGATCCCTGATCGGTGGAGCGGCTGGCGTAGCAAAGATGGTGAACGATGGAAAAGCCGCGCAACATCAGATGCAAGAGATGCTACGTCACAATCGCGCCATGGAAGGTCACGGATTGTATCTTGCGCCATACAAATACGGACGAGGAGTCTTAACGAGAAAAAAAAAAACGTCAAAGAGACGTTAAAATCGCCGCAGGGTGTAACCACCAACATACAATTGCTGCAACTAGCAAAACGTATGTACATTCCATATTTTAGAGGTGTTTTCATGCGTGACTCATTACCGATCGGTGGTATATATCGAAATGAGAGCGGCATCGTAAATTTGGATAACACCAAAGGACCTGGTACTCATTGGGTGGCATACGCAAAGAGAGGGAATCGCGCTATATATTTCGACAGTTTCGGCAATCTTCGACCACCGAATGAATTGGTGCGATATTTAAATGTGATGAAAATAGAATATAATCACACACCTGTTCAAACTTACGATCAGAGCATCTGCGGACAATTGTGTTTGCAGTTTCTCCAAACGGTCGATGTACGCGAATTTAAAGACAGACATTGCGCTATTTAACTTAGTATTCGTTAAACAGTTTGGTCAACATGTCTATGACATTCACGCTGACTGGGAGGAGTAGCGTTCTCGCGGTAAACTACTCCCCCACCGTAGATTTGAGCGATGGTGAATACGAGCTCGGTCTAGCGGATTTTGAGAGTTATCACACGATATCGAACGTGAATTCCACGAATAATAAATTTTACTTTGGCAAAGATGACGCGGAAATTATGATTCCCGAGGGATCGTACGAGCTGCAAGCGATACATGAATTTTTGAAACATACAATTTCACGAAAACGTCCGCGACATGCAGTTCGTGACGACGATAAAAAACACGCTGACGACGGTGACTTTGAAGATGGAGAATGGCCGATAGTGCTCCGGGCTAATTACAATACGATGAGGAGCGAGATTAAATGCGCCTACAGAATAAATTTTAGCAAGCCTAACAACATTGGATCGCTACTAGGATTCTCGAGCCGTATACTGCAGCCGCGAAAATGGTATGAGTCGAACACGCCGATTAACATTATCAACGTGAACATTATCCGCGTAGAGTGTAACGTGACCGCGGGTGCGTACAGCAACGGTAAACTCGTTCATACGATACATGAATTTTCACCGAGGGTACCACCAGGATATAAGATATCGGAAACACCGGCGCACATCATTTACCTACCGATCATTGTACGGAGCATTACGGATTTAACGTTACGTGTTGTCGACCAAAACGGACGATTACTCGATTTTCGAGGAGAAGAGATCACCATTAGATTGCACATACGACGGCGACAGTGATAACATACGTATGCAGTGTATGAGATGCTCGTGTTGAACAAAGACGTGAGAGATAACACAATCTTTACGAGGCCAGCGACAACAACGTCGGTATTCGCTAATATCCAATCATCCGGTTGCACTAAGAAAAAGAAATTGAACGCATCAAACGTTGCGTTTTTACAATCTTTGGGATTTGCGGTGCGAAACATTTGAACGATGACTGATATTCTCAACATCGAAGACGAGCCAATCTTTGACGATCGCATCGTCAAGATTGAGACTCACGCGTACAACCCGTTTGCCAACACAACATTTGGACACAGTGACGAGATAAGAATACCCATACAACAACAGGATCTGTATACGTTGCCGTATGAGAGTTTCCTATACATCGAGGGAGAACTGAAGATAAACAACCCAGTTGAAGGATCTACTGTGGCGCTGGGAAATAATTGTGCCGCATTCATGTTTGATGAGATTCGATACGAACTTGATGGCGTGGAGATTGATCGCAACAGAAACGTGGGAATAACAAGTGCGCTCAAAAACTATGTAACAATGACATTCGATAGAAGCATGACTATGAGTAACGCCAGCTGGACTGATCCGATTACTGTGAATGGATACTTTAATTTTTGCGTACCGCTCTACATGTTATTGGGATTTTGCGAGGATTACAGACGCGTGGTGATTAACGCTCGTCACGAGTTGATCTTAATACGATCGCGCAACGACAACAATTGTCTGGTTGGAGATTCTGCGCTGCGACCTGAGATCAACATATTCAAGATACAATGGCGAATGCCACACGTGTTGTTGAGTGAAATTAAGAAGTTGTCTATGCTGCGCGCTCTGGAAAGCGGACGTTACCTCAGCATGGGTTTTCGCTCGTGGGATCTGTATGAGTTTCCGTTATTGCAGCGTACAACCAAGCATTCATGGGCCATTAAGACCGCAACTCAGCTGGAGAAGCCGCGATATGTTATCTTTGCTCTGCAAACAGGCAAGAAGAACGTCATGGCTGAGGATACGAGTAAATTCGACCACTGCAAATTAACCAATGTGAAACTCTATCTGAATTCGGAATATTATCCGTACGACGACATGAATCTGGATTTCGATAAAAACAGATGGTCGATTCTGTACGACGCGTACACGCGTTTCTCCAAAGACTATTACGGATACGCGTATCTCGAACCGAATCTCACCCTCACAATGTTTCTACTTAACGGTCCATTCGTGATCATCGATTGTTCTCGACAAAACGAATCGGTCAAGAGTGCAACAGTGGATGTGCGATTGGAATTTGAATGTAAGGAGAATGTGCCTGATAATACCACTGCGTACTGTCTCATCATACACGATCGCATGATCCAGTACAACCCGCTGACCAACGTTGTGCGCAAAATCACCTAAGTGTTCGCGACAACACCGAGTTTAGACAACAATTTAGAGAGGGGGAAGAGGAGCAGGATATAAATCAAAGTCTTGTGAGATGGTTGTCATTCCTCTCGACTGACGCATCAAAGAGGGAGATCTCATCATGTCTGTACCAACGTTTGTGGATCTACAAGGATTCATCATCAATAACCGATTGATCGTGAAGGAGGTGGCGGTGCTGAGGAGGGGAACTGTTCTCGCACACTACATTTTTCGGAGTCCTGTACCATGGCATCTCCTTACAAAATCTGAAAAGTCTCAAGTTTTATGGTTGATGGCGAATCATCATGGACTTCAATGGGAGGATGGAATCGTTGCGTACAGCATGGCAAAACGATTGATTACAGCAGCTGTGGTTGAAGATAATGATGAAATGTTGTGTACCGTATATGTTAAGGGACGCCAGAAACGAGAATGGCTGGCTAATATGCTTGATGATAACGCGAAGGAAAACTTAATCATCGAGACCTTGGATGCTGATTACGACGATATCGAGTCTCTAAATAATCTAGATGTTAAAAATACTATGCGATGTGGAAAACATGTTAAGAATTGCGCATTACAAAATGTATTCAAAATATTTAACTGGTGGTCACAACGCCAAAAAGAATTGCAATATTTGGAAAAATAAAATATTTAAACATTAATATGTTTTATCTCTTACTACCCCCTCCCCATTCTTTCCCCCGCGATTCGTTTCTAAGAATTCTTATTTATCCAAGCGCCGTCTCTCCCTTCTTCTAAATTTCAGAGCGCTAGAAGCACTCCCAGATACTCTCCCACCACATTTGTTACTAATCTCCCCCACTACTTTTGGAAAAAGAGCATCACGTATACGGTTAGTTTTTATACGATCAGTCTTTCGTCAACTGTTCACATTGGTGGTTCACTTTTCACAATCTAGAGAAATGTTCTCGACTGGAAGAAGCAGTATGAATTACGTTCCGATTCAGGATGGTAAAACTCCCACAAATAAATGGAACAAGTAAGTTTCGATAAAGCATTGTATATTTTATACTTTATATTTTCCTTATAATTTATTAAAATATTTTTTATAGCATTTCATCCGGACCTCGTCATGCGGTTCGTATACTTGGAAGAAAATACGCCTTAACCCCGACTTCGTATAAATATTTAGAGATTGGAATCAGCGTTGGAGTTGCATCATATGTGGAACTGGCTCTCTGCGATAATCGAGGCAATCGAATAATATTATCTATTGAAACATGGAAATTGCTAATGCAGAAACGAGCGGACATCGAACGATTACAATCAACTGAAACTCCATTATGGATTCGAGATATGATACTTGAAGTGGTTCAAATGTCTAATTCAAAAATTATAAAAATGACATTATTTAATAATTCTTTGTATATGCAACCATCGACTTTTCTACATTTATTCGATTTTGAAAATTGTATACGTCATATGTATTCATGGCTATCCGAAAACACGTATAATGTTAATGAAAAGTTTGCAAAATTTGTAGCTGTTTTACAACGTAATGACATCATAGATGTATGCAATGCTGCAAAAGTGATACGTGAAAGTGATGCGTTTGACGGCGAATCACTAATAGATTGCGAATTATTAACTTGCGCTATAAATGATATTCTTCACGATGCTTGTAATAAAATACACACTTATTAATAAACATTTATATTAATATTAAAAAAAAAAATGCTTATTTCATTTTAGAAAATAATTTCTTCACACGCATTTCCATCCGCGCGCTCTCCCACCCATAAACAGTCCCAGCTCAAATACATAGCTCCCACTCGTTGCAGTCCTTGCGGGGATGACGTCATACGGGGTCTCGAGGCGAAGCGCGTTTCGTGATGCTGGGAAGCATTCTCGGGTAGAGAGGGAGGGAGGCTAGGGAGAGAGCTAGCACTTAAAAGAAAGAGATAGCGTGAGGCGTTTACAAGAGAGATATAGTGTGAGATGCATGCGAGAAAGAGATAGCGCGGCAAATGATAAAGAGAGAGGAGAGGAGAGAGATAAGGAATTTTAAAATACACTTTTTTTTTTTACAATAATAATTTTATTTAATGTGTATATTTACATTTGTGTGTGTGTGTGTGTGTGTGTGTGTATGTGTGTATGTGTGAATTTAAAATTTAAAATAAGGATAATATATTAATAAAACTTAAAATAAATATAAATGAATATAAAAGTATATAATATAAAAATAAAAAAAAAAGGTTGTGGAGGGGACGCGACAGTGGTGGTGATGGTCCCGAGGCCATGAGGCTGGAGCAGATACACCCGCCTTGAATCTGATTGGCACGGATGGCGGGCAGCAAATGTAAGACTCCTTTATAACATAGAAAAAAATATTAGCATTTTCTTAACTTTTAATTTAAAAAGGGATACTTACCAATTCCTGCACATCGGAAACTATTTAAATATTTCACTTAAATGTGTCTCAATTTTTAAAAGTTTATTGTTTGCAAATAGGGCACAGACTGCATGATGTTATTTGAGACACTGAGCCTCCACATTCACAGCATCTATCTTCCACAAGTAGAACGTATCGCTCAGTCTCATGTGTGCGTACAGCACGAGCACGTGAAAACGTGTCATTCACTCGCAGGAAACACGCTGTGCAAAATTTGTCATCATTGTCAATTTCATAATAAAATGAAATGGAACACATTTTTTGAAGTTCGTCAATGTCGCGAACATCAGCACGTTTTAAAATTTTCACATGTTTTTCACAGAATTCCTCCTCATTGCACTCACTATCGTAATCGGAGTCTTCTAAAATTCTCATTTCATCATCGGATGATTCTTCTTCTCTATTGTCGATGACATCCGCTTCATTTTCTCCAATATTCATTTCTCCTTCTTCAATATTTATTTACGCACTTTGATTTTACTCTTCACTGCATGAATGCTAAAGACTTTTTGACACGGAGACAGACCCTCTCTCCATAAGCTTTAACCCCATCCCTCTCAAAATTTCCACAATGGAATATTGTAGAAATAAAATCGGGCGTTATCCGTTTATAAATTCGAGCAGTCGAACATCGACGCTATTTTGTTTGCACCTACGAAAATCTATGCCCTGACACGTTCGTCGATAACCGCAGCGTCGGACCCAAGATCCCTCATAAAATTTTCATAAAAAATATCAAAAAAAGATAATTCCATCTATTTGTTTACGAACGGTCGAATATCACGTTCAGGACCCCCCCCCCCTACCTTTCGTCGAAACCGAGCGTCCCCCGCCCGCATGACGTCAGCCCCCGCGCCACTGAGATACCCCCGCACCCCGCTCTCCCCTCGGAGGACCTGGATTAGAATCCGTCAATAATACCTACTTACTCGCAAATACGGAGAACGAGAATTAACGTATTTTTATATCGATATACCTAGCAATGTTCAGTAATTTTTTTCAAAATTCCGTCAAACTTAGCTGTATATGAATTTATTACAAATCTAACGGGAGAAAATTATCTACATCTATTTTTATTGCCGGATGTTCTTCTATTCGGAAATCTGTATACTCACCGCTAAATAATCTATAATTTTTTAGTACCCACGCAACATTGTTTCATTTTAAATTTTAAATTTTTTATTTTAATTTTTCATTTTAAATTTTCTAAATTCTTATTTAAATTTGAAACAAACGGAATTTTTATGCTTTAATTCAAATTTTCGTTACATTTACGGCTGTGTATTTGGCGACACCCCTAACTATAATAAGTGTAAAGTGCAACTTACGTTCGCTGATGACTGCCGCTGAAACGTTGAAACACCTCTTTCGTGTTTCCAGATCCGAAGCAGGTACAGGAATCTGATGTATTTGTGAAACTGTTGAATTGTATTGCTTGAACTGTGTATTTTCTGTGACGGCATTATCCATTGAGTTAGCATCATTTTCGACCTCAACATCGACTTCGCCGACAATCGATGATTCATCGAGAATCGAGGAGATGTCTACATATAATAAGGATATAATAAATAAATGCTGAATATATGTATCAAGAGATGCAACAGCATTCTGATGCAAGATAAAAAAACATATATATATAATAAAGGACATACTTTCAACGATCGGAGAATAGCCCAGACTGTTCTCGATTTCAACTGTGGCATGATTTTTGTTTAACAACGATGTTTCGTTGATGGCGATGTCTGTAATAAGAATACGATAAACTTATGTCATCTAGATATGCATGTATTTGTATGTATATATTATGTATATACATATATGCAATGAATTTGCACAACATACTTTCTACAATAGGGAAGTCATCCATAGGAGTATCAATGACTTCAGTTTTTGTTCTCTGTTCTCTGTGACAGTCGGTTTCGAGGCAATGGTTTCGTCTGTGTCATGGAACAATGTCGGGACAGCACCATCGTGTAATCGTGGATGTAGGTATGTAAACTGAAAGTGAAAAATATTTATGTGAAAGATACTGGAAAAATATATAAATAAGAGACATTCTCATTGTGTAACTATGAGTAATATTGTATATATCATACAAATTCATATATCATTGTATCATAAGTATGTTTTTTAATAAATAATAAAATAAATAATAAAAAAAACTTACCGTTGCAATAATTTTGCCATTCGAATCATGTTTAACCAACTGTTTATATATCGTTCTTCGAAATGTTTCTCACAAACGAAATGAGATGATTTTAATCGTATATTGTCCGGGATCGCTGCTTGCCACTTTTTAAATAAATCTATGTTTAAATAATATTATTATAATAATATTTTTATTAATAATTAAGATAATTAATAGATAATCATTATTCTGTAATCATTTTTATTAATAATTAAGATAATTAATAGATAATCATTATTTGTGTGCATTCTGTTCGTTTTCCTCTTATACTAATTTATCTTTTCTATGTATAAATTTTCTTTTTGCTTAAAATGCAAAAAAAAACATTAGTACCGTGTTCACTATTTTGATTGTCACAAGATCAGATACGAGGTCGGACATAAGCTATTGGAATGTTCTTTGATATCTTTTTTCGCATTTTAAGCAAAGGGAAAATTATACATAGATAAGATAAATTAGTATAAAAGGAAAACGAACAGAATGCAGTTATTGAAAAAAAAGATATAAATTAATACAAGAATAATGATTATCTATTAATTATCTTAATTATTAATAACACTTTAGTCAATAACTATAATAAAATACGACAATTCACACATGACACTTCCATGTTGTTGAAAAAGAAAAATATGCGATGTATTTGTAAGTTATTAATATGTCTTTGTTACAAGAGTATTCTCCAATTTTCATGAAAAATAGTACACTGTTTCATCAAATAATTTACGATAATTTAATAAAAAACAAAACAAATACTTTTTTTAAAAAAGCATAAGTACATAAAAGCATAAACAATAATACAAATTTTTAAAAATTAATAGCTAATTTTTAAAAATTAATACCTAATACATGCACATATACATATAAGTTATTCGCACTGAACCGTAACTACTGACAAAACGAAATCGTATACTGAACTTCAATTTCTATTCACAACGAGGAATGCTTTTATAATAATGTGTTACGTTGCACGCAGTTATAAATAAAATTATGCTATTGTATTAATGTCATCTTTTCGATTTTGCAGTTACATAAGCACATTTGTTTATTTATTGTACCGTATCATTGTATCTATTAATCTATTGATGTCTCGTCAAAGAAATTTTTCGTTGTTCGACTAATTCTATTTTTAGTGCATAAAAACATTATTTTTTTTCATATATATTATAAATTTCATATAAATTATTTATTACCATCAATTGCCATCCCAGTGAGAAATGGCAGGTCGGAAGGACGACTATTAGACGGCTATGTCGTTTATGGTTGAAATTAGTATCCATTTAAACCATTTTTCAACTAGTCGAAAATTTTGTTTCTATTGACTGTAGAAACGGTTTTCTGCAAATTTGTAACTTGTATCATAATATAAAACAGTAAAAATAAATAACAATTAAATATGATAGTTAATTGAATATTTATCAAATAACAGTTAATAATAAAATGTATAATAATATAAATATATCTAGTTAAAAATAAAATAATTAATAATAATGTAGGATTAGGGAACTGACGTCTGTGATGTAAAAGCGTTTCAACTATTATATAAACTTTCATATATTAAAATTTCATATATTTTATACATTTTCATACATAAACATGTTTATTATATATGTCCTCTATTAAATTCTACTTTATTCGACTTATTTCTTAAAATCATATCTTATTTATTTTACTCATACCTTATACAATAAAATAGAATATAAAATTTTAAAGTACACTTTTGGCAACAGAGGAATGCCTTTTAACAAATAAATTTACGTACATATCGATATATACATGCATATGAAAAATGTATATATGTCCCGATATGTGTAAGTTCGTATCTTAAAGTATTCCTGTTGCCGAGTGTACGTAAGATAGTCATATACCTATATCTTACGTACACTCAGTAACAGGAATACTTTAACACACGTATTTACACATACATATCGGGACATATATGCATTCTCCATATATGTATATATCGATATGTACGAAAATTTATTTGTTAAAGCATTCCTCTGTTGCCGAGTGTCCCAGTGAGAAATTATCAGTTGAAAAGACGTCGAATCAACGACTTTTCAACCGAGGAGAGATCGGTTAATACAGACGTCTAAAATTTGATCGATTAGACGTTTTGTGTCCTTCAAATTAGACCTTTATAAAACGTGAGAAATAGAATCGAAATAGACATCGACCTCTTTTTGTCTCTCATGTCGATCGCCTGTCGACTCGAACTGCGTAATCGACGTCAAGTCGATTTCTATCGGGCCAGATAAATTTTTATTTTATATCTTAAGTAGATAATAACGAAATATCTTTACTTATTCGGACAGAAATTGTCCGAATAAGTAATAGACATCTTTTAAACGTTCTTGAACATCTTATAAATGGCTAATAGATGTTTTAGATAAACGTCTTATAAAAGTCTAATTCGAAGGACACAGAAACGTCTAATCGACCAAATTTTAGGCGTCTATATCAACCGATCTCTTCGGTTGAAAAGTCGTTGATTCGACGTCTTTTCAACTGATAATTTCTCACTGGGATAATATATAAATGACTGTCTCTGTGAGATTACGAAGAGAAAACTGTCGCCATGAGTATCGAGTGCCATAAGGTGGATACGGATGGAGCGTGTAGGTATTTCATAGAGATATTTCTAGCTTATTTCTGAAAAATATATTTTCGAAATACAATTTTATCATATATGGTTGAATTTAGCGTTAAATATGCCATTTTATTATACTTTAAGTTTTGTTATAAGGTAATGCAGGGGAGGTGAATTTCGAGAAATATGACATTTTCGAAAAATCTAATTACAATATTATAAAGTACATTAAAAACCATAAAACTTTTATTTGAAACATTTTTTCATATCTTTTACCGTTCCGACGGTATTCGCTCAGAAATATAAAAACCGATTTTTTTCATCTCCTAACTAAAAGGGTTATTATTAATATTTTCTGATATTGTATCAAAACATTAAAATCTAAGTGAACATGAAAATAATTCCACATAGCAGTGCCAAGCTTTTTGCATTAAATTTGTAATTACTGTTTGTTCGCGGGGGGGGGGGGGGGAGATCGGAAAATCGAGGAGATCGGCCCCCGCGTTAATAATTTAAAAGAGACGAGTGGGTACCGAAATCCGTTCAGATTTGAACGCGAAGACGGTAGGTTGCGCAAATCCGAAGATCCGCTGAAAGATCAATGAAGGGAGAGAAAATGTGAACTGTCGTGTCGTCTATAATGAACATTTATTTTATAACAATTCACAAGCTGGCGCGAGCGACGATCCGTATCAATCTAGCGAACGGAGATCTTCTGGTCCGTCCTTTAGAAAGCGGCCTTTAAGCGAGTCGGATATCTTGAAGATCGGAGATCTTGATCGCGGCCGACGGAGATCTTGTGCGCGAGGCCGAGGACGGTCGCGAAGGAGATACGATCGTCAGCTCGCAAGTGTAACAAAATTAATGAGTAATTATATTAATTCGTTGATAAATCGCTGCTTATGCTGAACGAATACTTTGTACTGTCGCAATTATAACGAAATCGATCGCGTGCTACGAGGCGAGACGGCAAGTCCGTAAACCGAGAGTCACTTGTGTCGCAGCGATCACGACGCGATCGCTCGAGAGAAAAAATACATCGGTTCAAGCAGGGACCTGATGATTCACTGAACACACGACACAAGTTTTACACGAAAGGAAAGACGACACGAGCAAAAAACGACACGAGAGAATAGTCGAACAGACTGAAAGAATTAACGGCCACACGCCGATCGATCAGGTGAATCTCACGGTTCGAACGTTACGTTGAGACTGACTGCTTCGGTTACCGCGCCTTGGAATCCGGAAGACTCTCTTATTCACATATATGTATATATATTGCGGAATGTGGCGCGATCCTCGTGTTTTCGTCTTTTCGGACAATAGAGCTGGTAATCGATCGCGTGTCGAACACGTGCCGTTCGACGCTCTGACGAAAAGAAAAAGCGCGTGACGCGGTTCTCGGAGCGTGATCGCGACCCGACACCGAGCTTATGTGTTTGCCCGGAATGCGAGAAGTTCGATTAAGTCGATAATATCTAAAATCTCGTTTGACTTTCAAACACTGTTGATATCCAGAGGATGTGTAGATAAAAGATTAATGGAAAGAGTAATTTTATATGTGTATATATTGTACTCTGTATATATTGTATTCTGTCAGTACATATAAAAAGAAAAACGGCTAACATACAATATGAATTACTTGCTACGACTGTTAACCACTAAAAAAGACTATGTGCCAACTTAAACTAGTGACTATAAAAGTAACCATGAGACGACCATCTTTCCTATAGCGCGCATTATAAGAACAAAACTTCAAACATCAAATCTGCCATTTACTTCCAACACACCCTTCTCAATGGTAGATTTTCTTATTTGCAACGTTTATTTCTTAACGCAAACAATAACTCTCCTTGTCTTGGAAACATAACAGCATATTCTAACTAAAAAATTTATATTATAGTGTACATTCTCATTATATCTTTAAAACAAATCCATGAGTTCCCTTAATTTATTAAATTGACTCTTTCCCAAGGGTTTAGTTAATATATCTGCTATCTGATCATTTGTACTTATATATTTAACATCTATTATATTTTCTTTTATTTTTTCTCTTATATAATGGTACTTTATATCTACATGTTTAAGACGTTTATGGAACTCTGGATTTTTACTTACTCGAATAGCGGACTGATTGTCTTCATATAATTTAACGCAAACAAACTCCTTTTTTACCATAAAATCTAAGCCAACATGCTTCGCTTGCTGCTATACTCATTGCTGCGTATTCCGCCTCTGTGGACGACAGTGCCACTGTAGGCTGTTTCTTACTACTCCAAGATATTAAACAATCTAATACTTTGAAGATATATCCGGCAGTTGATCGACGATCTATGTTATCACCAGCCCAATCGGAATCAACATATCCTACTATACAATCTTCTATAATATTGTTCCGTTTAAAAATTAGACTTAAGTTTATAGTGCTTTGATATATCGACTCTCTTTAATGCTCGCCATAAATCCTCGCTCGCGCAGGACTGATATCTGCTTAAAATACTAATCGAATTAGTCCGGTCTAGTACACAACATTACATACATTAGAGTGCCAATTAGCTATCTACATCGATGTTATTTTTCAGATTCAGATTTTTCTCTCTTAAGAGTTTCATGTTTAAAATTTACTTCCATAGGTGTCGATACCGCTTTACAATTATCCATATTATATTTAGTAATGATTCTCTCCAAACTTTTTGACTGATTTAGAATAATTTCACCTTTTTCCAACTTTTGCTCGATAACTATGCCTAAAAAATGCTTCACATTTCCAAAGTCTTTCATTTTAAAACAACGATTTAAAACGCTTTTTACTTCTAATACCTCCTGTTTGTCAGTTCCAGCCAGCAATAAATCATCTACATATATGAGTAATATATGAGTAGTACATATATGATAAAAATCTTACCCAATTTTGTTGTTCTTACATATAGACAGTAATCATATTCTGATCTGATAAATTCCTGCTCAATCATCACTCCATGAAATCTGTTATTCCAACCTTTTGATGATCCTTTTAGGCCATATAATGTTTTTTTAAGTTTACATACCTCATTAGTTTTTAATTTGAAACCCTGTGGTAAAGACATGTATACATCGCTATCAATCTTACCATATAAAAAGGCATTACGTACATCCATCTGTAATATAGGTATTTTTAAATGATTACAAACTGTTAGAAAAACTCTAACGGTTGACAATTTCGCTACTGGACTGAAGATATCAGAAAAGGATACATTCTTTTGTTTAAAACATCTTGCTACCAGCCGAGCCTTATATTTTATAACGTCTCCTTATTCATTTCGCTTTTTCTTGAACACCCATTTACTGTTAATGAGTTCACATTTTTCCGGTTTCTTCATCACGGTCCAGGTATCATTTTCCTTTAATGCTTCCATATCAGTTTTCATTGCCTTTTTCCACATTTCTGATTCTCTGCCTGACATGGCTTCTACGTATGTTTGTGGTTTATTTTCTTCCACTAGAGACGTAAAGTTCACTTCATAATCTTCATAAGCTGTAGGCCTCCTCAGTTTGCTTCTATCTCTTAACTCGTATCTTTGTGTTAATTCTTCAGTTTCTTCGCATGACGCATAATCATCGTTGAGGCTACTCTCACCTGTCCATTCATCACCTTCTGATTCGTTGTCTGATTCTAATCTTCTATCCTCTTGTATCTCATCCATTTCAATTATTGTTTCAGAAACAATTTTTCCGGCTTCCTCTTCTTCAGATATGATACTTGTTCCAGTTTCCTTTGTTCTTTCGTTTTCGTCTCGTAAGAAAACTATATCCTTCAAAATTTCTACCTTCTTCTTTTGTGGAAAGTAAATTCTATAACCTTTTGTATTCTCGCTGTATCCGATGACGATCCCTTCTTTACTTTTAGCGTCAAATTTCAATCTTCTTTCCTTAGGTATGTGAGCTTCTACTTTTGATCCAAAAACCTTAAAAATATTTATATCAGGTTTTTTCGAATGCCATAATTCAAAAGGAGGTTTTATATTTTCTGGGCTGGAACCCGTCCTATTTAACGTAAACACCGCCGTGTTCACTGCTTCAGCCCAAAATATTTTTGACATGTTCATGCTATGTAGCATTGTTCTTGATGCTTCCACGATGGTTCTCATCTCGCGTTCGGCACGTCCGTTTTGTTGCGGAGTGTATACCACGGATCGTTGATGATTTATGCCATTTTCTTCTAACAAACTTTTTACATCTTGGTTCATAAATTCTAAGCCATTATCTGTGCGCAAGATCTTTACTTTGTTTCCAGTTTCAGTTTCAGCCATTTTTATGAATGCTGCAATCTTCTGTTTTACTTCTGATTTGTGCTGAATAAAATACACATACCTGTAACTTGAGTAGTCATCCTTTAGCAGTAAAAAATACTTTGCACCTCCTAGAGATGTCGTTTCCATGGGTCCACACAAATCTCCATGAATTAGTTCGCATGTTCTGGATGCTCTCGACTGACTCGCCGGATACGAACTCCTATGCTATTTACTTACAAGGCAATCCTTACAAATAGGATGTGGATCTTCTTCTTTAAATTTTACATTATTACGTGTTAAGAATTTTCTTATATGTTTATAATTTTGATGCGCAAGTTTTTGATGCCAATCTGTTAGCGTCTCTATTGCCATTTGACATAGTGCGTTATTTTGACAGCTACATTTAGTGTTACCTCCATTATCTTGACTCGATTTAAAAAACATTTTATATAGTTTACCTTGTCTTTTCGCGATAGCACATACTTGTCCATTTTTATTTACCAATTCGCACTTTAAATTGTCTGAACGCATCTCATAACCCTTATCCAGTGCACAACCGAGCGAGAATAAATTAATCTTTAATTCTGGCACAAATAAAACATTCGATATTTTTGTCTTTATCCATTCTTGTCCATTCCAAGCATCTAACTCTACAGTACCGACACCACATATTTTTAGAAAAGTACCATTGCCTATTTTTACTTTGCGTTCATCTGTAACTTTCCTATAATTCTCAAAAAAGTCCAAATTATTGCACATATGCTCACTTGCACCGCTATCCATACACCAATCAGCCTCGTTCAACGGTGTTCCTCCCATAAACGCTATTTCTTCTTCATTTTCTTTATATCAATTCAAAGCAAAAGTTTCGCCGATGAATACATTTTCATCTGTTTCTTCTTGTTTCGGTTTCTTCTTATCTTCTTTACTCTTTTTAAACCAACAGTCAGCCATTAAATGTCCAGGTTTTTTACATAAATAACATGTCTTCTGTTCCTTTCCTTGTTCATGCTTTTTTATTTTAGAATAATTTTTATCTATATGCCCCGTTTTGTTGCATATGAAGCATTTTATAGCTCGATTTCCATTTTGCTTTTTCTTACTGATATCCAACTTACTTGACAAAGCTGTTAACTTTTCGCTTGAATTTATCCTTTCCTCTTCTATTAAGAGTCTTGATGTAAGTTCTTGAAGTGTTTGATATTCAACCGCAGTGGATTCCCATGCTGATATAAAATGTTTGAGTTTTTCTGGGAGCGACATCGATATTTTTGTAATAAACATACTTTCCGACACATCTTCTCCCATTTGTCTTAATTGACTTCTAATTTCTTCGAGTTGAGACATGAATACTGATATATTCTCTCCTTTGCTTTCCAAAGCAAAAAACCTCTGTTGCAGTAAGTGAGCACTAACCTTAGATTTCTTTTCGTACACACAAAGTAACTTCTCCCACATCTCATGGGATGTTTGACATGACAACAAATGTACTAGAGGACCTTCCTCCATCCTCGTGACGATTATCTCTTGAGCTTTTGCGTCAAGTTTATCCCAGTCGTCACTCTCTGCTGTAGTTTTTTGCCTTATTCCAGTCACGATATTGTACACATTTTTCGCTTTCAACGTTACTACAATCTGGAACTTCCAAGTGATCCAATTTTCTCCAGTGAATTTTATCACTGATTGACCCGAGTTTTCCATTTCTGCCGTTCTCTTATACCTTATCTTGCAACATAGGACTTCTCCTAACCTCAAACGCCTCTTTCACTTCCTTTTACTTTTAATCTACCACCCTCGATTTTATAGGGCACTGAGCCCATAACCTGTTGATATCCGCAGAGAATGTGTAGATAAAAGATTAATGGAAAGAGTAATTTTATATATGTATATATTGTATTCTATCAGTACATATAAAAAGAAAAACGGCTAACATACAATATGAATTACTTGCTACGACTGCTAACCACTAAAAAAAAAACTATGTGCCAACTTAAACTAGTGACTATAAAAGTAACCATGAGACGACCATCTTTCCTATAGCGCGCATTATAAAAACAAAACTTCAAACATCAAATCTGCCATTTACTTCCAACAATTACTTTAATTGTATCGTATTCATTGATACATATTACGTCTTGAGAAATTTTTCATTAGCGAATATATCTTGTTGATTCTACAGTTATATTAAAATACATATATACAAATACTTATTGTTAGGTAAAATATACAATTGTATTGCACTTTATTTAATAAAACAATTTTAATATTGAGAAGCATAATATTATCACATTTTATATTGTTAATATCACATTGAAAACCTAAAATGACTAATTGTTGATGTTAAATAGATTATATCTGGATTATCTGGATATTTGCTATTAATAATCAATATCATCTAACTGCCATTAGTGTATACGTAGTACTCCATATAAAAAATGACTATGCAGTAAATCGAAATCGATTGTGCAGTGAAAATAAGTCTAAAAATACATTTTCGAAATACAATTTTATCATATATGGTTGAATTTGACGTTAAATATGCCATTTTATTATACTTTAAGTTTTGTTATAAGGTAATGCGGGGGAGGTGAATTTTGAGAAATATGACATTTTCGAAAAATAAATTTATTATAACAGATTTATTATAACAGATAACAGATAGGTATGCTTGTAAATGTAATGTTAAGGACATGAGCAATTCTACATGATATCATAAATCAAATTTTAATAGCTCGTAACTCAAAAACTATTGTGACCTCGATATTTTTGTATTAAGATTTCTGACTCTATTTTACCTCCAAAATATGTTATTAAAGTATTATGTAATGATTGTAAGATATCCTATATAATATATAGGCACATCTTGCAATTCCAGACTGCCAGAAATGACTTTTGACTTCTTTTGAACAGAAGTTAAAAGTGTTTGCATTTATTTAATATATATTCTAATTGTATTAGATATTAAATATATATAATATATAAAATTTCTATTGTAATAAAAATATTAAGAAGAGTAGTATGTAATATGAGTAATATGAGTAGTACAAAATATAGATGAGATATATAGCAATTTTTTTAAAAAAATTACATATGTTTTATTGTAAGTTTCATTGTATATATATGTATGTATTATAATATTAATAATAATAATTGTGTGACAAAAGAGAAATTAAGATGGACAAGTACAATAATCACGAAAATAGGTTATACTAATATCAGATTTATGACGAAGTTTCCTTGTTATCCATATTTTGTGGCTTATGTAACTTAGTTAATTCTTTCAATTTATCCTCTCGAATATTAGGTTTAGCTGGTAATTTTCCTATTCTCTGTTGAATTATTTTTCCATTTTTATTTTGAGCTGAGTTTAATGGTATGTTATCCTCTAATGATTGTGATATCTCCTTCCTCCATTTCGTCAACCAATTATTGGAAATATTCTAAGAAAATTGAAACATTTACTGTTTTCAAACAAGAATTTTCTATGTGGTCGGGTTTATAGAAATAAATTTACTTGACTGAAATTTTTGTAAAGAATTATTTAACAAATTAGTAAATTATTGAATTAAATAATTTTATATGATAAAATTAAATAAATATTAAATATTGTATGTACAGGGTGCTCCAGAACTACCGCATTTCCCGTTAATGGAAGATTCCTGAAGCTATTTGGAGACGATTTTTCCTCAACGAAAATCGAGGGAGGTCATCATTTTTTGTAAGCTCTCAATTTTTGTCATTATATATCTTTGTAACTAAGCCTTAAATTAAAATTCTTTTAAATTAAACTCGACCTGAAATTAATGGAAAAAATGTTTTGTTAATATTTTAATTCCATAAAGCTTAGTTTGCAAAAAGCCCTTTATTTTCAATCACATAACTCGAAAATTATTGGTGCCTCGATATTTTCATTGAGGAAAAATCTCCAAATAACCTCAGGAATCTCCCATTAACGGGAATTGCGGTAGTTCTGAGACAACCTGTATATATAAAATATAATATATATATATTGAATATTAAATATATATATATATATATATTAAATATTTAAATATTTAAATGTATATATATTAAAAAATTGGAGACATAAATTCTTATTTACATCTTGATCATCCTGCTTATTCTCTGTTTGAAACTTTTTAAATTTCGTCTCCATTGCTTTAAGTTTATCCATTTCTTTTTGGATTCTACGTTCCATTTGATATTTGGCTACTTGTTGTGCCAATGATCCTAGTTCTCCTCTCATCGCGGCATGAAACATCACCTATTCGCAAGAAAAAGGCTTTTTAAATTAAATTTACGAGTTATATGATATAGATTTATACATATAATATAAAAATTGTGAAAATTCTTACTTCTCGTTTGTTAGCATTGTCAGATGCACCTATTGGATCTGTCTCAGTTTGTGGACCTAATTCAACGAGAATCTGAAAATCGGCGTGCTCACCTAGTCGAAAACCTACACCAAGTCTGGAATCAGTTCCTGTAAAATTTAATTTTATAGCAATTTAAATAAAGCTTAAGTTATGCGAGATAAAAAAATTCTTAATTTAATTCTGTAATATACAGGGTGTCCCAGAATAATGGGGACTAATCTCGTGTGCAATAGAGCGGACTAAACTGAGTCGAAAAGTCCTCTACCATTTTGCCAAATTCGCAATAGTTATTGCGTTATTAATTAAAATATTTGAGCTAATGAGCGCGTGGGAAGCGGTAGGCCGGAATCGGTAGGCATGTAAGATGGCTTATTTGTTTACATCTCTTAGCAACAAATATCACGCGACGCTCACCGTTCGCTGCGTGACTCCACCTCTCGCTCAGATGATGCTTTTATTGCTAAGAGACATAAACAAATAAGCCATCTTACATGCCTACCGATTCCGGCCTACCGCTTTCCACGCGCTCATTAGCTCAGATATTTTAATTAATAACGCAATAACTATTGCGAATTTAACAAAATGGTAGAGGACTTTTCAACTCAGTTTAATCCGCTCTATCTGCACACGAAATTAGTCCCCATTATTCTGGGACACCCTGTATTTATAATAGATAAATTTGTGTAGACCTTTTTTGATCGGTGGTATATTGGAATAAATTAATGAAAGTATTGTCGGCACTTCTTCTGGTATAATCAAACTTGTTGCATCTGCAAAGTTTTTTATACAATATTGTAGTGTATAAGCAAATATGAGCGAAAAATTTCGTGAGAATCATCGAAGTTAGTATTATAATTCGTAACATGATTTTATCTTGATAATTATTCAGTTTTCAACTATAAGATTTCTTCTTTCATAACTCTTATTTTGATTTGAGTGAAGAATGTCGCGTATGAATCAAATGAATCACATACTTTCATAGAAAATTAGTGCAGTAGAGAGGAGAGAGAGAGAGAGCCGCACGATTGCAGTTTTCATGATTGTCAGTGTTTTGAAAGGGAAATTCTTGCATGTGTGCCAATCACTTATGCGTTCAATCAATGCATGACTTAGTTTTCATGGGCATTCTGTAATCGAACATAAACAAAAATTAATTTTCTGAACATGACATAATCTTTTTGTTAAGGATAATATCGCTCTATTGACGCGTTAATTTTTATTATTATTTATTTATTATTATTTATTACTGTAAGCAAGAAAAAAGAAAGTTTTTTAAACATTATTTGCATAACAATTTCGTAGATCGATATTACATCTTGAATTAAACAAAGTTCACATACGAACTAAATTACTGCGTTGGGACATTAAATCAGAAATTCGACACAATATATTTGCACAAATTTTACGACATGCTAAAAATATTATTATAACGATATTGTTTGTCATCACAAATTTGTGTTTCTGCTAAATTAAAACTACAAATTATCACTATTCTATTCACATTGGCACTCGCGTATCTTATATATTTTACAATATACTGTTCAATCTACTAATTGTTCCAAGTCCGGTTAAAATTGCACGAAAGTAAAATCTAAAAGCGAAATTGTAACGGGTGATCACGTGCAATGTTCAACATTTTTCCAAGAATAGACGTTTTCTTCTTAAATTATTGTTTGTTGATTTTCCATATTATATGCACTATGACGAATATCATACACGTATTTGAGAGATGGTTGCTTTTTCAATTAATATTGTTCAATAATCGTATTTTTTAAACTGACTGGATTAATTATAAAGTGAAGAAAGCTCGTCGCAATGAAAATGTACGCGATTCCGTCCTTGGACTTAGATGAAAGTGAAACCTAGAGAGTCGATAGGTAGATAGCTCACCGATCAACGTTCTAAGATAAACTGAAATATTGTTACGAAATGAATGTCTTTGGTGCCACGCCAATGTGAGAAAGAGTTCTTATAGAAGTACTTTTAAAGTGAAAGGAGAAGCAACGGATCGGAGATCGAGGTCATTCGCGGTTAAACTGAATGCCGATATCGACTCTCAGTAAACTCTCTCTTTCCTATGCACGTTTTTCTTTTCGTCGCGCGTTTGCTACATGCAAATTATACATATATTGTGTATTTTATTTAAATAGAGAATTGACGCGAACATTATGTCGCTAGATGGCCTCGTACCACTGATTTATGATCGGAGATCAACAAGTGGAGAACGTCAATCTGCGATGTATGCATATTGAAGAGTCATTAAAAAATTGCATCGAAAAATAACAAGCTAAATTATATATGTTTACTCGGTTTGTAGCATAATGAAAACTACTTAATATAAATACCGTTATATTAATTCTACAGATACAACGGCACTGAATGTTACAGATAATATTGCAAGTGTTACCTACCTACCGTAATTATTCGGTAAGCTACCGATTAATTGTAATTTCCTACTCATAAATGTTATATGTAATAAATTTATATCGTTATTACATCTTAGTTATTCTATATCATAAAAAATTATCTTTTCAAAGGAAGGTAAAAGAAAACACCAAGTTTATGCGTTTGTTTAAAAAATTCTTGTACAAAAAATATTACTTTAATATTTTATATTTTATTGGTTAAATCATTGTTGCTTTACAAAGCAATGATATCAGAAAATTGCGCTAGTTGAGAATAAAAATTATGCATATTATAGATTTTTTAAAATTATTTTAATATTAAACTTGTTTTAATAAGTGCAATATGATTATGGAATTATTCTCACGTATTTTAATTTGTATTTTAATTTGTATTTTAGTATTTTATATATAATACAATATACCTGAAGACACATATTAATAATAATTCTTTATCAAAGTTAGTCGAACGTTATTATTTATGATCATAGTAGCGCCAAGTCTTTTTACATTAAATTTAATTATTTTTATATAATTATATTAATTATATATATCTATATATATATCTATATATATATATTATATCTATGTATATATATTTATATCTCGAGGCGTAATTGTATCAATAAATATTATATATATATATATATCATATTTATTGATACAATTACGCCTCGAGAAATTCTTTATTAAAGAATATATCTCATTAGCTCTACAATTATATTAAAATACATATACACAAATAATTAAGTAAAATATATAATCATATTGCACTTTATTTAATAAAACAACTTAAAAATTAAAACATAATACAAATATTAAATTTTATATTGTTGCGTCCGCGGACGATTTAAATTAATACCGCGACACGCGTTCGCACCGTCACTCGATCGCCGCACTCGCGCCGTAAATAATTAAAGCAATATTAAAAAGGAACACGTAACTTTAATATTTCAACACAGAACAGAGAACAATAAAATAATACAATTAATAAGAACGATTGAGTAATATGTCCGTTTGACACGACAGCTGTCAAAAGACTACTGAAAATGGCGACCGCTCACAAAATGTCCGCCGTTGTTGATCAACAACCCCCTTGACAACGATTTCCCGGATACGGCACAGGGGATGAAATTCAGGGACACAACAATATGTATAATTCTTAATTGGCGCAATTCTTATATGTTTAATGCTTAATTGGCGCAATTTTCTAATAACATTATTTTTGTAGAAACAGCAATAAAAGTTTGACCAATATAAATATACATATATTAAAGTAATATTTTTTGTACAACAATTTTTTGAATAAACGCATGAACTTGGCATGACCTTTTCTTTACTTTCTTTTGAAAATATAATTTTTTGATTATATCGCGCTCTTTTTTTAGTTCTTATATCAAATTACACTTCAAGGTAGATTAAATGAGAGACTAGAATAAATCTGAAAAAAGTTGTGCCTTGATAGAAATATTTTACAGAAATTATAATGAAATCATACTGAAATATTACTAAATTACATACTGAAATCTCAATCAATTGACCCCTTTTCATTGCGATTTCATTAAAATTTCAATAAAAATTCAGAAAAACTCATTAAAAATTAATTTTATTTAGCAAATTTTAATACAATTACATAGTCTCGCCATAAGTTCTGTCAGTACTTCGCACTCCTGTAATGAATGAAGTAGGCAAGACAATCTTCAGACAATCAGTTCATATATGTCTATATATAGGGTGTCCGGAGTCACTCGCATCACCCGTCGTATGCTGATAGAGCAAGTTAAACCGAGTAAGAAAGTCCTCTACCGTTTTGCGATCTTCGCAATAATTAATGAGAAATAAATTAAACAAGATCGGCCAATACGCGCGAGTTCAAGCGCGCGGCGAGAAGAGACAGCCCACGCGGGGGTCCAACCTTATGCATTGCTCGTATTTATCCATCGTCCTTTGTAGAGTGCTCTTCCCCGCTTTGTCGCGTGCGTAGCAACCGCGTAAATATTAGGCTTTTATTTTCGCCGCGCGACAAGAATCACGTAAACAGTAAGAGGTCTCTTCTCGCCGCGCGCTTTTACTCGCACGGATTGGCCGCTCTTTTTTATTTAATTTCTTATTAATTATTGCGAAAATCGCAAAACGGTACAGGACTTTCCTATTCAGTTTAACTACCTCTACCTGCACACGACGGGTGATGCGGTTGACTCCGGACACCCTGTATATTTAAAATGTACAGTCGTCACCACTGAGGTTGTTACACTTTTTTTTTACTGAGTTTATGAACGCGCAATCAACTTCAGGATGCGAATCACTGTCACACGCTCATGCGCGATTAACCATCATGATGTTGTCAAATTGCGTATACAGAGTGTAACAAATTTATATGCCGCGGGAAACCCGTAATAAATAAACATTAAATTTTACAAATATAATGTCAGTAGAACACATTACAAGAAATATTAAATTTTTTAATCTATCTTTGATTTAGCAATGTGTAAATAGAGATCACGTCCCAGACAGCACACGATATTTGTGATAAATATTCAGAAATATTTATTACTATTTATTTTTTAATAATATTATATAAATATTTAATAGATATTTTATGAAGGAGAAAAATCATAAAATCTTTATTCAACATGTTATAATATAGACTAAATATTTTATACAATATTTTTGGATGGAATAAAACAATACAATACAATATTAAATGTTGTAAGGCGAAACCCATCCGCTGTTCTTTATGTTGCGCACTTAATGTAACAAAACTAACAAGACTTAATGTGACATTACATTTCTGTAATTATAAAAACGAAAATGCCTGGACCTATTTATAATAGTATATACTATTTATAATAGTAATAAATATTTCTGAACATAAATATCGTGTGCTGACTGAGACGTGATCTCTATTTACACACATTGCTAAATCAAAGATAGATTTAAAAATTTAATATTTCTTGTAATGTGCTCTACAGACATTATATTTGTAGAATTTAATGTTTATTTATTACGGGTTTCCCGCGGCATATAAATTTGTTACACTCTGTATACGCAATTTGACAACATCATGATGGTTTATCGCGCATGAACGTGTGACAGTGATTCGCATCCTGAAGTTGATTGCGCGTTCATAAACTCAGTAAAAAAAAGTGTAACAACCTCAGTGGTGACGACTGTACTTAAATACATATATAGAACTAGATTGTGTTGTCTACTTCATTCACTACACGCGCGCGAAGTACTGACAGAAGTTATGGCGAGACTATGTATATTTATTCAGTAAATGTCGTGAAAGCCCATACAGCACAGAAAGATTCCAGATATATTACAGAATAATTTCATTGAAAGATTGCTATATCTGCAAATTTGCTATATTTGCAAATCTGCTGCAAAACAGTGCTACGCCGTTGCTATAAGATTGCGGTAACGTTAAGATGTCCACCTTTAGGAAGATTACAACGAAACATTCTAGCAATATTACATTATGCAACATATTTATAATAATACAATATACAGGTGCCTTAACATTTAGACGCTTCCTAAACTAGCTTACATAGTTTAATATTTGTATCAACGACTTCGCCCCGATATTTTTCTCGCTTACAGGGGGATAAGAGGGATTTTAAAAATCTCGAATTAAGATTTAATCTAAAAGTCTTGGTATCGAACCAAGCAAAATATATGTTCTGTGCACAACAAATTTCAAAAATTAATTTTCTTTGACGCACGACCATCCGCATTCGGCTCTTATTAGCCCGTTGTAGTTTAAATTTATAATTAATATTTGTGGTTACAAATATTATTTCATATACTATACAGGGTGTCCGGTAATGACGGCACGATTTTTCGTGTGCAAGTAGAACGGTTAAACCGAGTAGGAAAGTTCTCTACCATTTTGTGATTTTCGCAATAATTAATGAGAAATTAATTTAAAAAAATTGATAAACCGCGCGAGTATAAGCGCACAGTGAGAAGAGACAGCCTAATGTTATGCGGTTACTAGACGCGTGGCGAAAAGAGACAGCCTAATGTTACGCGATTGCGTGACGAAGCGTGGGAGGAACGCTTTACAATTAGGCTGTCTTTTTTCGCCGCTCCCCTAGTAACCGCGTAACACTGGGTTGTCTATTCTCTCCGCGCGCTTGTACTCGCACGGATTGATATTTTTTAATTTTTTTCTCATTAATTATTGCGAAGATCGCAAAATGATAGAGGACTTCTCTATTCAGTTTAACCAGCTCCATCTGCATACAAGAGGTGCGGCGATTATTACCAGACACCTTGTATATACATATACTGGGTGTCTGAGACCATCCGTATACTTCTCCTAAAATGAAGGGAAATGGTTCCTATCAAAAAGCCCACAAATTTTGATAAGTAAATCGGGTACGCTCTATCGAATGGTGATATTTTCAACTTCCGGTACTGATCGGAAATAGACTATCCACACCGAAAGTCGCATTTTTTAGGTGGAAAATGATAATTTTCAATTCAGATTCGAATTACACGTAAAAAATAAGAAACTTTTATCTCAAACATTTTTTCTGAAAATGCTTCCATTGACCATGAAATAACCTTGAAAGTAAGTATGATAAAAAAAATAAACATTAATTGTGCTCTTGGCGTAACCCAGGACCAACAACGAAAAAAAATTTTTAATGTGTGAAAAACAATTTCAACAATATCACAAATGAATGAATATGAAAGAAACGATAATTCTCTCTTAATCGATACAATTGGAAGAAAGTTCTTTCTCCTGAAATTCTAAATTGCACTACTCTTCAAATAATAGTTTCATCGAACCGTTCATCATTTTCAAGATTTTTTATATCATTTTATAGTACGCTTTGACGAAAGCAATTCTCCTATTTGTCTGTTCATAAAAGAATTTTTTAAGAAAGAATTTTTGAAAAATTTAACTTGAGTTAAATCTAGATTCACTAATTATTGTAGGCCTTTCTCGAGCAGAGGAAAAATATCGGGATCCTATCGAGACTCGATCCTAGGATCTTCCTCTCAGTATACAGCCACTCTGCCACTAAGCCACTCATCGCCCCATACCACCGTATTCTCTCTGCTCACTTATATATTCCCTACACTATATTCACTATTCTAGATTTACTTAGCAAATATTTCATAGAGATCTATTTAGCCATGTCCTATTTGAAGAAGCATATGATATGCTGTTAATTTTGGGTGAATGTGGAGGTACATTTGCTGTAGTTAAAAGATTGTGACAAGAGCGTTATCCTGATCGGACTACTCGCGGAACGTTTTTTCACGTTTGACTAACTGAATCAGAATTAAAAGTGTCGTTCAGCCTAAATATAACAGAGACAGATTCGCCGTTTAATTAGGAATGAAATAGCGAAAATTCTTGTATCGACAGAATTGAACCCTCATGATTCCTTAAAACGCTGAGAAAGAGATTCTGGTATCAGTCCTGACATTATCTGGCGCACTTCGAGAGAAAACAAGTTTTACCCTTACGAAATGTCTGATCACCAAGAGTTGAATTATGATAATTTTGGACAGAAATTTTCATTTTGCAACTGGATAAGACAGCAACCAAGTAGGTATATAAGGAGAGTTCTAACACTGGTCCTCCGAGGGGGGTGCGGGGCGCGGGGGTATTTCGGTGGCGCGGGGTCTGGGGTCATGCGGGGTGGGGGAGATCTTGTTGGTGCAGGGTCTGACGTCACGTGGGGTGGGGGGATCTCGGGGATGCGTGTCGTAAAATCTTCGAGGGGTCCTAAACACGTTCGACAGGTATTTATCTTTGTGGTCGATTTATTGCCTGAGAACTCTGAGTCCATAAAACTGTTTTTTTTTCTCATTTTATGGGCATTTTATCATTAGGAAATCATTCGGCAGCTTTGCACCCTCGAGGAAAATCTCCCATAAAACGAGAGTGAAACATCTTCATCAATATTTTTTTTAAAGGAAGAATTGCAACGGTGCCAACGTTCGGCTTCTCGAATTTGTAACCGAACACTCTAGAGACCATTAAAAACAATGTTTTCACATTTTTATGGAGATTTTATCATTAGGATATTGTGGAAAAGAATGGAGCCCGACGCTGCGACGAACATGTCGGAACGTTTTTATAGGTGCAAAAGCGCTGACTTTCGGCAGCTATTGTATCCTCGCGGAAAATCTCCCATAAAACGAGAGCGAAACATCTTCCTTAATTATTAAGGAAAGAATGCAACGCATCAGCGCCAACGTTTGGCTGCTCAAATTTGTGAATCTGTCTCCGCGTTAGAACGTATTCAGCAGTCATCGTGTACAGTGATAAATAAGTGAATATACATATCGGTGAAAGATGGCTCCTTGTTGCAGGCTTCCCGTTGATGTAAGTAGTGCAAATTATTTATAATATTTTCTCTATTGTGCGCAGGGGCCTAATGGTTATATATTTTTATTTTTTTCAGTTGATCAACGAGCAAAATTTGGATTATGATTTGGATTATGATTTAAATTTTCTGCTAATAGTAGAGGAAGGGATGACCGTTGGGGAATGGACGCGGATGGTGCGCTATAATGATCGATATTGGTTCGATTACATGTGGGATGACACCGAAGACGCCCGCGAGTGGGAGCGTAGTAACCCATCGATGTGGGATAATACTTTTGCCCTTCGAGAGCTCTTTGGGTTGGAGCCATATCTCGAAGATGTAGTCGAAGATTGGAACTGGTAAGTATTTCAGAATGAATTTAAATTTTTCAAATTTTTAATAAAATTTTTTTTCTGTATCATGCAGAAGCTCCACCGCCTCGCGATCAGCCCTCCAGTGCCCCGCACCGTGCCATCCTGCCCCCTTATATTTCTTATTTTTTTAATTTTTTCTTATATCCTTTTCTATTTTTTTTTTATTTTTTAAATTTACACACACACACACATTTATTTTGTAAAAACATACACACATTTTATGATTAAAAATATTATATAGAAACATGTTTTTTAATTTACTTTAGATTAAGATGTCCTTCCTCTCCCCTCACCACATCATTATTAAAATATTATCATTAAAAAAAAAAAAAAATATATATATATATAGTTAAAAAGTATTAGAAAATTATTTTAAAAAATTCTCTCTCGCGCTCTCATTTACCGCGTCATCTTTTGCGTGCGCTCTCCTTCACCTCGTCATCTCACGCGCTATCTTTCTTTTACATCTCTCTCGCTTACATACGCCTTGTGCTCTCCTTCGCTGTATCATCTCTCGCGTGCTATCTCTTTCTCTCCTAACGTTATCTCTCTCACGGTTCGTAGTGTCGTGCTGTCTCTTTCTCTCCTAGCGTTACCTCTCTCCTAACGTTACCTCTCTCATGGTTCGTAGTGTCGCGCTGTCCCAGTCTTTCCTAGCGCTTACTCCCTCGCTCTCTCTAGTCTCGCGCTATCTCTCTCTTTCATACACTTTGGCGCGACATCTCTTTCCTCCGCGTGCGCCTCGTCTATCTTTTTTCTTCTCTTTCATGCTACCTCTCTTGTGTACACCTTGCGTTGAGCTACGTATGAGAGCTGGGATTGCTTATGGGTAGGAGAAAGAAGAAGCGTGCAAAGAAATTTTCATGATTTAGATTTAAAAACTCTTTATTTTTTCTCTTTTACATTTCTTTTTTCTCATATATTGTGACTAAAAACTAAAGCTGTCAGCTCGCAATCGACGAGTTGATCCTTGTTAAAGGCGTCGCTAGCGCGTATTACATTTGATACATCTTTAGGATTCGTTACAGTGGACGCAATATTAGAAAATTGTGTAAACTTCATATCGGTTTTATCGATAATTTTAACCAATCGATCAAAAGTTACATCGATGCATTGATCGAGATCGAACATACGGTGTAACGTCGACTCGATCATCATCATGCGTACATTTGAAGATTCGAGACTTATGAGTTTGGTGTCGTTAATCATATGAAATCTCACTGTTAGCGGTCCAACGCTTATAAAACTGTATGCGTCTTTAGAGTCGTTCCGAAGAAAATTCTGAATATTGTGACGTTGCTCGTAGAGTCCCTTCCACGTTTCGAGAGATAATTTCAGTTCATTGCCTCGATGATCTCCTATGGCAATCTCCACATAACTCGGTGGACCCACGTTGATACCAATTTCGAGGAATTTGAATTCCGTGGCTATCAATGCGTATCGTCTACCTAATATACGAACCGCACGATGCTCCAATGAAATGCTGAAGAAAAACAAAAATGAAATTAGTTTTTTAAAAATAAAACAATTTTGTAATGATATAAAAAGAAGTTAAACTTACTCGTTCCATTTGTTCTCAAACGATGGAGTCTTATCACGACTCGGTACGTAATAATTATTCACGCGTCTGCTGGGGCCGCTGCTGCTGCTTCTTTCAACGTAGTACATTTCTCTAGGTTATCAAAAGCGAACCACTAGTATGAACGGTTAACGCCAACACTGATCGTATAAAAATGAAGGATATACATAATGCTCATTTTTCAAAAGTAGTGGGGGAAATTAGTAGTGGAAGGGAGAGTATCTCTGTGAGTGGTTCTAGCGCTCTAAAATTTAGGAGAAGGGAGAGACGGTGCTCGGATAAAAAGAATTCATAAAATGAAGGGATGGAGGAATATGGAGGAGGAATAAGAGATGAAACAAATGTTTAAATATTTTATTTTCAAATACTTTGTTTCCACTATTACAATTCTTTCTGGCGTTGCGACCACCAGTTATATATTTTGAATACATTTTGTAATGCGCAATGCTTGACATGTTTTCCACATCGTATAGTATTTTTAACATCTAGATTATTTAGAGATTCGATATCGTCGTAATCAGCATCCAAAGTCTTGATAATTAATTTTGTTCTCGCATCGTCATCTAGTATATCAGCCAACCATTCTTGCTTTTCAAGTCCTTTTACGTATATGATACACTGTCTTTTATCATAATCTTCAACCGCAGCTGTTGTAATCAATTGTTTCGCCATGCTGTACGCAACGGTTCCATCCTCCCATTCCAGTTCATGATGATTCACCATCAGCCATAAAGCTTGACACTGTTCGGATCTTGTAAGGAGACGTCACGGTATAGGACTTTGAAAAATGTAGTGCGCGAGAACAGTTCCCCTTCTCAGCACTGCCACCTCCTTCACGATAAATTTGTTCGAAACGGTGAAACCTTGCAGATCGACAAACGTTGGTACAGACATGACAAGATCTCTCTCTACGGTGTGAATCAATCGAGAAGAGTGATGAAACTCTACAACCATCTCGTAACACTTGGATTTATATCCTGCTTCTCTTTTCTCCCCTCTCTAAATTGTTGGCGCAAACACTTAGGTGATTTTGCGCACAACGTTGGTCAGCGGATTGTACTGGATCATGCGATCGTGTATGATGAGACAGTACGCAGTGGTATTATCAGGCATATTCTCCTTACACTCAAATTCCAATCGCACATCCACTGTTGCGCTCTTGATCGATTCGTTTTGTCGAGAACAATCGATGATCACGAATGGGCCGTTAAGTAGAAACTTTGTGAGGGTGAGATTCGGCTCGAGATACGCGTATCCGTAATAGTCTTTGGAAAAACACGTGTACGCATCGTACAGAATCGACCATCTATTTCTATCAAAATCGAGATTCATGTCGTCGTACGGATAATATTCCGAGTTCAGATAGAGTTTCACATTGGTTAATTTGCAGTGGTCGAATTTACTCATATCCTCAGCCATTACGTTCTTCTTGCCTGTTTGCAGAGCAAAGATAACGTATCGCGGCTTCTCCAGCTGAGTCGCGGTCTTAATGGCCCATGAATGCTTGGTTGTACGCTGCAATAGCGGAAACTCGTACAGATCCCACGAGCGAAAACCCATGCTGAGGTAGCGTCCGCTTTCCAGAGCGCGCAGCATAGACAACTTCTTAATTTCGCTCAACAACACGTGTGGCATTCGCCATTGTATCTTGAATATGTTGACCTCAGGTCGCAGTGCAGAATCTCCAACCAGACAATTGTTGTCGTTGCGCGATCGTATTTTGCGATAATCCTCGAGTATATATGTTACGGGATTAGTACGCTGCACTTTAACAATCTTAAACACCTCGGTTGTCCAATTTGGTGTGTAACCCTTCTCGAAAAGTTGCTTGTACTTGCTAACGCGTACCGGGTCACCTACTTTGAACTTTGCCGGACCTGCGATATTTACGCGGTTATACACGGTAGCCAAGAGTCTTTCAGCGATCGCGGGGGTAACGTCGACGGGTCGCATGCCGATCGTTCGATGCTTGCGCGCGTTGTAATCCGATACGAGTTCCGGCAACACGTCGATCCACTTGTAAGTTCCGTTCAACGTAAACATCTTCCACATGTCGTTCTTCAGCGTGCGATTGAATCGCTCGACGACCGACGCCTTCAATACCGAATATGTGGAATAGTGATTAATGTTATGTTTCCGTATAAGCCGTTGCACATCAGTATTGTAAAATTCCTTCCCGTTATCGGTTTGCCTGTTTTTCGGGCATCTCTTGCTATCTCGAATTATTTCAGCGATTGCGTCAGCTGTCTCGCTTCCGCCTTTACCCTTGAGTGGTACAGCCCACGCGTGCTTGCACAACACATCGATGACGGTGAGTATGTAGTGGTAACCTCTGTTAAAACGAGAATACGGACGCATCTCGACAATGTCGGCTTGCCACAGGTCATCGTATCCCCGCACTATGACTGTGTCTTCGGGGAAAATTTTTTCTCGCCGGCGCATGCAGTTCGTTCACCAACTGCCGTCTCTCCAAACTATGTTTATTCTTCGCTTCGTCAGTTTTCTCGATGGTCGTTTGTTGTTGTTGTTCGTTTTTATCACTTATTTCTGTTTATCGTCCTTCAATAACCGTTCTTGATCCGTTCGTTGTCGTTCTTAACACGTTCTTAAGCCGTTCGTAGCCGTTTCTGAGTCGTTCTTGATCCGTTCGTTGTCGTTCTTAACACGTTCTTGATCCGTTCTTGACCCGTTCGTTGTCGTTCTTAACACGTTCTTGATCCGTTCTTGACCCGTTCGTTGTAGTTCTTAACCCGTTCGTAGCCGTTTCTGAGTCGTTCTTGATCCGTTCGTTGTCGTTCTTAACACGTTCTTGATCCGTTCTTGACCCGTTCTTGATCCGTTCGTTGTCGTTCTTAACACGTTCTTAAGCCGTTCGTAGCCATTTCT